>JXCR01114850.1:69680-86915 GCA_002079205.1 Phalaenopsis hybrid cultivar | reverse complement strand
TCCATAAGAATTGAAGTATAATTATGCAAATGACGACAGCTTTGAGATTGGTGCGGAGCTGATTCAGGTGAACTGGATGGAGGTAACCGGTTCCCTAAACTTGGAGAAATTTCAGCTGGATCCACTGAAGACTTATGAACTAATTTATATAATAAAGTTTAAAATTGACGCATTTGGTTGGCGTTCTTCTCCCATCACATTTGAGCTCTCCACCTCCGAAGGAAAGAGCAGCAGGAACGAAGTATATTTGGGGCAGCACATAAAGGAGGACATAAACTGGAATGAGATCTGTGGAGCAGAGTTCAGCTTAGCTTCTTCAGAAATGAGGGGGAAGAAGATTGAGTTTGGGATGAAGGAGGTGAAGACTGAGTGGTGGAAGGGAGGAATAGTTCTGGAAGGAGTGAGGATTAGGCCTAAGATTATTGCTAAATGATGATTAGTGTATGATTAACTTATGATTAGTGTGTGTTGTTTTACTGTAATTTATTTGGTGATGTGTGTGTTTGTGGGCTTGGTATGGCTAGCTGTTTGATTATGATATGTAGTGCGTTGTGGTTTGTTATAGTATGTTGAGTTTATTTATTTATTTATTGGGTATGGATGGATATAGATAATCCACATTCTTAAATTTCACCTCTATTCATAAATTTATAGACTTTGATCACAATACATAGTTAACCATACAAAGACAATATAATAAAACATAGATGACAATACAAAAACATTGTGACATATCTTGTAATTCTATAAAACTTGAGCCATCGAATAGACACATTGCAAATTTTGTTAATTGAACATATTCGACATCATAATTGAGCAGTTTATTTTTTCAAGAAAGATGAGCCTAAAGAGCAACATGTAAGATTGAATCAACAATCTCACGATGGGAAATGATACCCTCAATTACTATGTTGTGGATAAATGCACAGTTTAATATTTATTTGATTAACACTATTGACTTATTGACAAATAGTACAACCATTTTGCCTTGTTCTACGAGTAAATACTAGATAGTCTAAAAACCCGACATAGTAATAGAACATATTCATTATCAGGACATCACAATTGAGCAATTAATTGTTTCCAAGAAAGATGAGCCAAAAGAGCAACATGCAAATTCAAATCAGCAATTTCACGGTATAAAATAACACCCTCAATTATTATGTCGCGAATAAATGCACAGTTTAATAGTTATTTGAGTAACACTATTGGCATATTGAAAAACAGCACAACCATTCCACCTTGTTCTGTCGAGTAAATACTTGATTGTCTAAAAACTCGATTAAGAGTTGATTTTACTAAATCTTGGCATTTGATAGAGCTGTCAAATATTTTGCTATATAACATAATTACTCAGACATTTCTGTTTATTTATTTAGAATTAATTCCTTATTTTTTATATTTATATACCATTCTAATCTATTAAACCCATATTTATGTACAACCACATAGGCTACCTCTTGCAGAATGCAAGTACTTGGTAGAATAGTATTGTATACCAATAGCACAAAAAAAGGCATTTACATACATGCAACACAATTCCTATGCATTTACATATCAACACCTAAACTTTGCCTTTTTAATTTTATGCCCTACAAATATACATATATTTTTTTCAAGAAGGAATGGCCAGAGGCCATTATACAAGCCCCGATCATCCCTCGTGCGCCTAAGAATTCGAGTACCACACTCTACATTCAGTGAGAATCAAACCCATACTAGAGGAGACTTACAACTAACAAGCGGAGGTCTGACCAATTAATCTGAGAAGTTTAGATGATAGATATGTAAATACATAAGAATTGGGTGGCATATATGTAGCTAAATGCCAGTAATTATACATCCCTATTAGTGCATATCAAAACCCACTAAAAAGTTTATATTAAGTCTTTAAGATATCAAAATGTATTAGATTTATTTTGTAATATACCTTTTAATATATTTTTCATCGATTATTTAATTCAATGGCAGAATAAGTTTAATATTCAGCTAAAAAATTCAATCAATATATTCCAGGACACTTTTTTCTTTCTCCAAATTGAATGTCAAACTCATTCTAAATGCCAGAATCATTTCTCAAACCTGGAACAAACAAAAGTNAAATGCCAGTAATTATACATCCCTATTAATACATCGAAATTCACCCTATCAAACCCCACTAAAAAGTTTATAGTAAGTCTTTAAGATGTCAAAATGTATTAGATTTATTTTGTAATATAGCTTTTTAATATATTTTTCATCGATTATTTAATTCAATGGCAGAATAAGTTTAATATTCATCTAAAAAATTCAATCAATATATTCCAAGACACTTTTTTCTTTCTCCAAATTGAATGTCAAGCCCAGAATCATTTCTCAAACCTGGAACAAACAAAAGCGAGCAGAAGATCCACAACAGAAAGCATAATAATAGTAAATTTATAATTTAGTAAATAAATGCCCATTTCATAAATGAATTGGAGTTTCTACAATTAATAAAAATGATATTTTACCTTTCTAACCTAATCACACCCAGGAATTAATTTAGCTTTCTACCAATATACTGATCATTCCCTAACGTTGTACATAGACTAACATTTATCCCTTCTAAGGCTGTAGAGTAGATTCTCTATGTTTTCTATCTTTTTCTTATCTGCTGATTATCTAATTAGTAAAGGAATTTATAAACCTGGAACGATTTGAAGAGCGATTATCAAGTGCAAGGTACCGACTTTGGGCTCGTCGGAGTCCGATGAATAACGAAATGATCAACAATCCTCACAGATTTGATCGGATCGACGGACGAAGCCGCCTTCCATTTGCTGGGGGATTTCCTCAAGTAGCTCAGCTGGAGTGGTGGTTTTGGTTCAGCATCCCAATCTGGATCCAGCTGCCACTCTTTCGGCACCTGACAAAAAATTTAGCGCAAATGAAATCTTAGTTTGCAAAAGCAAAAGGCTCGGTGAAGAAAGACAAATTCAAAATTAGTTTGGGGCATTTACGTGCATACCACCCAACCACCCAAATCTTACATATCACATCAAAAATTTAAAATTGCTGACATCTTAACTTTTAAAAAGTGAAATACATCTTCTCATAAATAGGTAAAGTGGTATAAATGTAAAAATTGAAGTTTAGGTGCTAGTATGCAAATATATAAGAATTGAGTGATACATATGTAAATCTTCCACTAATCGAATATCAGGTGTGAAGTCAAAATGAGGTAGATTACGAAAAAAAAAATTTGTGACTTTTACATACATACCATCCATTTCTAATGTATTTATATATCAAACACCTACACTTTACTTTTTTACATTTCTACCGCCTAAATCCTTCACATCATAACAAAACTACCACCATTTTAACTTTTTAAAAATGAAATACACCTTTCATGCATACTTAAAGTAGCATAAATGTATAAATTGAAGTATAGGCATTGGATATGTAAATACATAAGAATGGTGTGATATGTATGTAAATCTTCCAAAATTTTGTGCCTATGTCATCAGCTTATCAAAATAAAAAGCAATAATTGTTACCTTATCCACAGCAAGGGTGAAGACTTCTAGGTCACCACTTTTCGTTATATGGAAACGGGTAAAAGCTTTGTAATTTGCGATGCGAAGGGATGAGAAGGCTTCATCAAAATGAATGTGGAACCAATTGATACAGATGTACAGATAACATCCAAATATCAGTGATACAACCGGAGTTGATAGAACCCAGAAATAAAGAAAAGTAGAAGCATAATAAATGACAGATGCCCCCCTGGAAAGAGACTGCATTCCTTTCTTGCAAATTGTTTTTCTGGTGACAGCCATAACCTGCAAAAGAAAAAAAAAATTGGAGAAGAAAGCAATGAAAAAGTAAGAAAGGAGCGCAGGTCAATTATGGAATGTCGAAGGCCACCTCTGGAATGTCGAAGGCAGACATTAGGTACTTTATGCATGCAGGATAGAGTCCGAATGTCCACTTTTCCATGCGAGCACGTAGTCCGGTTGGATCGGGAAAGTGCTCGCTTTCCATGGACCGATACCAATCATAGAGTGTGTGGTAACCTGAGAAGTTATGGTTTTTAAATTATGTTTAACAATTAAATTTACACTGCTGTGTGAAGACAGGAAGTCCTGTAATCTGGTAACTGGAGATTTGGCGAAGAAGAAATTTAACAAAAAAAATACAACAACAACAACAACAAAGCCTTAATCCCACTACGTGGGGTCGGCCACATGAATCCTTTTTCTCCATTGCGTCCTATTTAGTGTCATATTTTCATTTAGTTCTAATAAATTAAGATCATTTATTTTCATTTAGTTCTAACAAAAAAAATAGATATATATTATTTTTCATACAATAATAAGTCTTTATCCCACTAAGTGTGGTAGGATACGTGAATCATTTTTCTCTGTTGTTTCCTATTGACTGTCATCTTTCATTTAATTCCAATAAATTAAGATCATTATTTAAACGACATGCCCAAGTCCTTTTAGGCCTACCTCTACCTTTCTTACATCCCTCAAATCTAAAACAACTACTCCCCTAATCGGGTTATCAGATGGTCGAGGATTAATATGACCAAACTATCTAAGATGACTCTCTCCAATGTTGTATGCCACTAGAGCTACACCAACCCTTTCACGGATATATTCGTTTCGCATTTTGCCTATAAGTGTAAAACCACTCATCTATCTAAGCATTCTCATCTCTGCAACACAACTTACTTTTATGCTTCTCTTTTATAGGCCAACATTCTGTGCCATAAAGTATGGTAGGTCTCTGTTACACCGGCCCTTAAGGGCAATTTAGTCTTTTATGCGCCTAAGGGCAATTTTGTCATTATCAGCTTAAGAGCAATTTAATTATTCGTCATTTATTATTATTTAGTAAAATATTGCTAATACGTTTAGGGTTAGGGTGATGCATGAGATTTTTATATTAAATATTATGGTTATGATTTGGGAAAGACTTCCTACCTCTCAAATTGTAGGATTTGGGAGATATCGTCAACCTCTTGATTTGTAGATGCTTATATTTATGTATTCGTAATGTATTGTTTTGATTTTGGAGTGTTCGTGAAATAGAATGTTTGCCAAAATTTCTATGGAAAATCGTGTCAAGTCGAATCAGTCTCAACACTATCTTATAAAATTTTACTTCAAGTATAAGTGGCATTTTTCTATCAAATAATAGTCCTGATGCATTCCTCTATTTCAACCATCCAACTTGAATTCCACTAATAAGATCTTCATCTATATCATCATCACCTTGAACAATAAATTGATATATCTAAAACATTCACTCCTTTTAATGACTTGATCACCCCTTATTACAACCCCACCACTAGATCTACTACTAAAATTATATTCTATGTATACAATTTTAAATCTATTCAAACGAAAGCCTTTAGACTATAAACTTAACTTCTATAATTCAAGTTTTTCCTGAACTCATTCTCTAGTCTTATCCACAAGAAGAATATCATCAGCGATCAACAAACACCAAGGTACATCCTCCTGTAATTGTCCAGTAAGAACATCCATAACTAAAGCAAAAAGATGTGGGCTTAAAGTAGAATCCTAATGTAATCCAACTGAAATTAGAAAATACTTGGTCAATTCTCCCCCTATTCAAACAAAACTAAAAACTCCAATATTTATGCATGTATGTATCTATAATTTTTTTTTCCACAAAGAATGGTTGGAGGCTATGATACGAGCCCCCAGCCAACCTCAATCCCGCACTGCAAGGCATATACACTCAAGCGGAATTAAACCCATGATCCCCCAAAAAGCCACGGCGAGTGGGTGTGCGCGCGCACACACACATAGATACATATATACATATATAATGACTTGAATATAGGTCATATCAACATTTTTCTTTTCTATAACTCACCAAAATACTTTTAAAATCTTATCGTAAGATTTTTCTAAAAAAAAACAAATCATATGTAGATTCTCTTTATTTTTACTTCTCCATCAAAGAGCTCAATAAATGTATAGCTTCCATGGTAAACTTGTCCGATGTAAATCCAAACTAATTTTGAGAAATCTTTGTATCATATAACCTAAGTTTAATTACTCTCCTATAATTTTATATATACACATTAACTTAATTCCTCTATAATTTTCACACTCATGGACATCCACTTTATTCTTAAAAATATAAAACAAAAAGCCTATCCCCCACTCCTCAGTCATCTTTTTAGTTTTTAAAATAATATTAAAAATTTTAGTAAGTCGAGAAATTCTCAAATCTCCTTAATATTTTCAAACTTCTATTAGAATATCATGAGTTACTGGTGATTTTATTTCTTTAAAGTTTTCTCAACTTTTGTTGTATTAATATGACGGTAAAATTAAAGTCTTATTATTATTAACGATATTAAGATCACTTAAGTCAATCGTATTTTCAAAATTTTTATTGAATAGTTTATCAAAATATCTCACCCACCTTTATTGAATATCCTCATCTAAGAAAAATATTTTTTTAATTTCATTATTAATACGCTTTATAGAACTAAATCATTACTTTTATTATCTCTTCGTTTGGCCACTTTATAAAAATATCTTTCAATCCTTTGAGTATTTAATCTATATATAATGATCACTAAAAGTATAATTCTTAGTATCACAGATTTTTTTCTTACACTTCCCACGACCACCTTTTTTTTAATTCTTTAAGCATTTAAAATTAAACCAACTTTTATAACAAATTTTTTTAAATTTTATATTTTCTTGCATTTATTATTCCACTTATTATTCCACTACCAACTATTTTTATTTATACAAGTTTTTCCCTTCACCTTTCCGAGTACATCTTTTGCAAATTGCATAATATCGCTTCTCACTTTATCTCACATATAATTAACTTCTTCGTGAACATCTAAAATCTTAAGATCTTAAAAATTACTAACAAAAATAATTTTATTTGTCTTATAAATGTCCTCACCTAATTCTATGATAATATTTTGCTGTATTTTTCATCTTCCATCTCTTCATTTTAAAATCCAAAATCAATAATTTATGTTGAACACTTAAATTTTTACTTAAAATAACCTTATAATTTTTACACTCTCGACGATTTATTTAAAAAAAAAATAATTTGTGTTTTATTAGATCTATCCTTATAAATGATAATATCCTCATATATTTTCTTAAAGAAAGTATTAACAATAAAAAATCATAAGCTAAAGCAAAACCAAATACGGTTCAAACTTCTTCATTAGTCACTCTAAAACTATAACCACCATGAATATTTTTAAAATTTTCTACCATTCTACCAATATGCTTATATAAATTTTCTCCAATAAATTTTTTTTCTTCAAAAGATATCTTTTGCATTAATTCTTTCAGGTCATTCCATTTTTTTAACATATATCTAAATAAACAAGAGAAGTATAAGCACTTATAACATTAAAAAACTTAGTATCAATAACAATCATTAGAGTTATAATTATATCCCTAATTCTATTAATTTTTATAATATTATCTTTCAAACTCTTATCTATAATTACACCTACATCATTTCTAGTACGACTCTTGCCTAAATACCAAAGTTTAAAATATAAGTTATTAATCTCCTCAATTTTTTCTCCAACTCATTTAGTTTCATGAATGTATAAGACATTTATCTTCCTATGAATCATGATATCTACTAAATATTTATAGTTATTTTCTATTATTTTGTTTGTTTGGTATTTTTTCTTTTATTTCATATCATAAAGTTTGTTAGAACTTTCCCTCTTTGATCCACTAACTGGGTTCTATCTCATTATATAAACTTAACTTCACTCCACCCTTTGGAATAAAAAACTTAATTTCTTCACGTGTAGTTAAGATGTCCATGTTTACCATTTATAAGAAAGGATGGGTTCGAAGACCATCATCATAATGATATTGTCAAACTCTAAAATTGGACCTATGCTAGCAAGCCCCAACTTCCATTTACATATCAAAAGTTTTGAAGAAATAACTCCAGTTTAACTTTTCATTTTACTATGGGTTCCACAAGATAAGAACCACTCTATGAATGATTGTTAATTTGTATGTCGTGTTGGCTCAAAATTCACTCCTTAACTCATAGTTGAATAAATCTATAAGCTAGATTGAAATCAAACCCATTCCAACCACAAGCCAAACTCAAGCCATCTATGATTTGATTGAGATGACCAAAGTCGACGATAGATGAATGTGCTCTCACCCCTAATGAGAAATGTGCTAAAATAAGCATAAGGTTATAAAACTAAATAAAGTTTAAAAGCTAATAAATTGAGAAATAATATAATAATAATTAATTATATCATATGCAATCCTAGTAAGTATAATATTAACAATTATTACAATAAAGCGAAACTCAAGTGCAATAATTTTCAGTATCTTTGATCAATTATTCAGAATATAAGGAATATAGACTAGAATATAACTTATATAAAGTTAGGAGGATGGGAGGGTTAAAATAGAGATGTGCCTTCATAGCAATTATGTCATGAAATACTACAAACCATGTAATGAAATAATTTTATTAAAAATTAAAAAAAAAAGTCGCAATTAGATCAACTATGTTATATGAATAACATTGTGGCAATAAGAAAGTTATTGATAGTTAAGGTGAGCATGATAAGAATAAGAATATTAAGATCGATATATGGAAAAACCAGAAAGAGTATATCTACAGATGATTATACTCAAGAAATCGAATTGAACATAAAGTAGTTATAAATAGATTTAGGAAGTTTGCATATATATACAGGATATTAAAAAAATACTCTCATTAGATTGGAATATATAAACAGTCTTAAAGAACAGATATACCTAAGGCAAAATTGGTAAAAGTTGTTCGAAAACCAACTCAAATGAATGAAAAAAAAGGATTCATGACACCAACTTAAATAATTAGGATAAATAATACCAATAAAGATGAACAGATATTTTTTCACATGCCCCCTATTTCTAACAAACCTGAAACACTTAAACTTTAGTTTCAAGTGAAATTATTCATGTTTGTAGCATCATAAAAAGCTTGGAGTCTTTTACTCTAGTTCTATGTACCTTTCACTTTCTCATAGAGCTAATCTGAAGCTAACCAAAAGAAATCATAGTTGATAATGATAAATTAAAGTTAAAAAAAATGCATAAATAAAATTGACACAAAAACAGCATATGCACACAGGCCAATAAATAAATCCCAAACTAGAATTCACAAATCTCACAGCAAAAAAGCAAAATAAAACTTGGTTGGCCACTTCACTAGTGAATTTCAACATGAACTTCAACAAAAGACTACACCTTTCAATAATCCATGGCCAAGCCCTGGACTGCTCCATCTCCCTAGTCACACTAATTGGCAACCCAATGAATTTTTTCATATGATTTATTATCCTTCTTTTGAATAAGAACACCAAATAATCTCTTGATGAATAGAATGAATTATTAATGCATTTTTTTTTCTTGTTTGCAAGTTATGATGAAGCTTAGCAGCCGATCCTCCAAGAAAACTTAGATGAGTTCCAAGTTATCCCTTTTTTCTGTTTTATCCCTTTCCTCTCTCCATCAAATAATTCCGAACTCCTAACCTAGCCAAGACGACCATTTACATCTCCTCTACAACCCTAAAACAACTCTCGTGCACCTTTCATAGTCAAAAACCTCATCCCTGTACCACATCCTAAAATATTCTCGAGTGTTTACCTTCCCCAGTAAACTGTAAACAAATTCCATCACCTACACAAGCCTCCCCCCTCCTACATAACCCTAAATTCTAACAAGCTACTGCCACTTCTCAACCCACCAACTCCATGGCTGCTTCTTGAGCCCTTGACCCTTCAAAACCATACAAATAATTCCCCTCGCCATATATATCAGCTCAAGACCTCCACTTTATCCTCCATAAAACCTAACCCAATCTAATCCATACCAAGGCTTGCACTACCTCTCTACAGCTCACCATAAGCAAGAAAGTCCCTTCCTATATTTATATAAAAGTTTGAAAATGCGTCGCAAGAACAAAGAAAGATACAAGTTAAAGCTAGATGTGTGACAAATTTTCATGTAAAAGTACCTGAAGTAGCTAGCAAGTGATTACGGATGCATATATCAATTCCCATTTCCAGCAGCATCATTAGAATAATGGCTGCAGCTATATGAGCCGATATATGCAGAACTCCAATAACAGCGCGCCGTTTCCATGACATCTTTGTAGGAATAAATGAAAATGATAGCAATATCAACAGCAAAGTCCCAGTTGAAGACACGTATGAATGTTCTACCATGTACATAAAAGCATTCCACATAGCATTAGCAAAGCTCTTGATGCGGCCAGACCAAGAATCATCATGAAGGATTCGGAATACACCGCACTGAAATTGAAAAGGATGAGTTCAGTTTTTCTCAATCCAATTTGGACGGTGTTTGCAAAAATTTAACGGGGATTGAGAAAATATCATGTGCAGTTCCATCATCTATGGAGGATGATAATTATTTAAAAAGGGGGAAAAGAAAATGAAGAAACATAAATCAGATTCATATCTAAGTATAATCTCGTTACTTAACCAGCAAAGACAAAATACTGATAGTATGATAAACATTAAACACACAGAAAAATTAGGAAAATTAACAGTTGAAGTCATTTCAATGCATTTTTGTCTTCACTAATCTACTAAATCATAAATGGCATAAAAAAAGCTATAAATATCAAATAAGAACTTAAAAAATCAAGCAGATGACGGGTTCACCGACCTGAAGTTCCCTAAATCGAATCTGTGGCCGAGAAAGGGAGATGGCGTCGAGGTTGAACANATATATATATATATATATATATATATATATATATATATATATATATATATATATATATATATATTCATAAATTATTTCATGCACCAAAAAATAGCCATACTTTTTTCTTGGAGAAGTCGGTGAGATCTTCAACTGAGGCAATGTCAAATATTTGGAACTTGTTTTCTCCACCGACATGACACAATTTCTATTGTCAATAATCACCATACTTCAACACACAAAGATAAACAGAATAAATAAATAAGCAATGGCATGTTGGCCACTAACAATATTGACCTCCACTCTTCCTTCTCCAAATTATGCATTTTAGCATATATTGCTTTGTTCTATAACAAACAAACCTAAAGGAATAAAGGATGCCTTCAAAAAGGCAGCCGAAGGTAACCCCAACCATGTCTTTGTCCAAAGTAGAGATGCTCCATAGTGAAAAGCAAAAGAAAAAAATTAAGATAAGTTCAATGAAAAAAAAATAAATGGCATTTACATTCATACCATCCAATTCCTATAAATGTATTTATGTATATATATCTCTCACCTAAACTTTACCTTTTTTACATTTATACCACTTAAATCTTTCATACTACATCAAAAATATCAATTTTTTCCTGCAAAGAGTGAAATACACCTTTTCATGAATAGACATTGCGACGCATATGAAATTAATGTGCTAGATATGTAAATACTCAGAATCTGAGTGGTATGCATGTAAATCTTCCAATTAAAAAAATTTAGGAATTCAAACAATATTGAGTTGCACGACACCCCGCGCGATAGGAAAAAAAAACGGCCCAGTAACACGGGGAATATTTCTCTCTGTGTTATTCATGTGTTATTGTGTATTATTCATGTGTTATTGATATGTTTTTGTGTTATTATAACATCGAGAATATTTTCAGGACATAATAACACATGAGTAACACACAATAACACCTGAATAACACAAAGAATATTCCCGATAGAGAAAAAAGAGACGCAGTAACACGGGGGAATATTCTCTCCCGTGTTATTCATGTGTTATTGATGTGTTATTGTGTTATTATAACACCAGAAGTATTCCCAAGACACAATAACACATGAATAACACGGGGGGAATATTCCCTGTGCTACTGCGCCGCTTTTTTTCTCTATCGCACGGGGTGTCGTGGCGTGATTTTATTGACTACGCACGTTACGCTACATGCGTAGTACTGATGTAATATTTTGTCCTCTTTTGAGCTTTTTATTGATGATGAAGGACGAATTCAAATTGAATCCTATTAGCTTGCAGTACATTTGCATTAGAAGTTCTTCTTGTTCTATCTTTACAAATATATCATTTACATTAGCGGTAAATCTCTCTCTCCATAGGTCTTATTGGAGAGAGAGAGAGAGAAATTTACAAACATGCCGTACAATTCTTGTATATTTACATATCTAATGCCTAAACTTCCATATTTATATTTATATCACTATAGTCTCATAAAATTATGCATGAAAAGATATATTTCACATTTGAAAAGTAAGCAATAGTAGTATTATTTTTATGAAATGTCAAAAATTTGTGTCATGCATTTAAATATGAAAAAGTTAAGGTGTTGGATAAAAAAATGCATGAATCATATGATACGTGTGTAAATGGCCTGACAAGTTTGGGAATAAAAATGAGCGTATCACATGGTAAAAGTCATCATCAAACAATATAAAAATGATGGAATAAATGAGCAAAGTAGTAATTTCTGTTATATTTCATTATGTATACACAAATAAAAGTATATGCAATTTTGCTCTTATTTAAATATAGCCCACCTACAGAAATGACTCAATCAAGCCCACCTAGTGATATGATTTTACTCATTTCTCGCAATGGGATGACCTAGCACACCTGAGCGAAGGTGGCCATCGGAGGAGACCATCAAGACTAGTGAGGATATATATGTATTAAAGACCCCACCCGACACACGAGACTCGATCTTTTCATCTAGGAATTAGAGATGTGTGTCAAACCACCAACACCTGACACCCATATTACGATTTTCATCAAGAAGCAAGAGAAGAGCATTGTACAACACAAGATGTATTGCGTCGAAAGTAGGCCAAATCTCTCTATCTCTCTCTCTCCATCTTAAATTTTGTAACTTAGCAAATCTCCGATAAGCCACTCTCTTCCAACATACCCAAGATAATTGAATTTAATACATTAGATAAGGTTCCTATTGAAGACTCTCTCTCTTCTCTGTCTTCTTCTTGTTTTTACTGAATTGTATGTACTTACGAACAATACAAGAGACTCTACATCTCAAAATATCCTGATGGCATCCAATGCGGTGTTGCTTTTCGGATATATAGAGAAAAAAAAAACGACTTAACAACCTTCTCTAGATAATATATATAANGGAACTTGTTTTCTCCACCGACATGACACAATTTCTATTGTCAATAATCACCATACTTCAACACACAAAGATCAAAAGAATAAATAAATAAGCAATGGCATGTTGGTGACTAACAGTATTGCCCTCCACTCTTCCTTCTCCAAATTATGCAGTTTAGCATGTATTGCTTTGGTCTATAACAGACAAACCTAAAGGAATAAAGGATGCCTTCAGAAAGGCAGCCGAAGGCAAGCCCAACCATGTCTTTGTCCAAAGTAGAGATGCTCCACAATGAAAAGCAAAAGAAAAAAAATTAAGATAAGTTCAATGAAAAAAAATTGGCATTTACATTCATACCATCCAATTCCTATGTATTTATATGTATTTTTTACATTTATACCTCTTAAATCTTTCATACCACATCAAAAATATCACAATTTTGTTCTTTTAAATAGTGAAATACACCTTTTCATGGAATAAACATGGCGACACATGTGAAATTAATGTTCTAGATATGTAAATACGCAGAAGCTGAGTGGTTTGCATGCAAATCTTCCAATTAAAAAAATTTAGGAATTCAAACAATATTGAGTTGTTAAAATAGAGCAGTAAGATCTTGCTCTGTTTTTGAGCTTTTTGTTGATGATGAAGGAGGAATTCAAATTGAATCCTATTAGCTAGCAGTACATTTGCATTAGAAGTTCTTCTTGTTCTATTTTTACAAATATACCATTTACATCCATAGGTCTTATTGGAGAGAGAGAGAGAAATTTACAAACATGCCGTACAATTCTTGTATATTTACATATCTGATGCCTAAACTTCCATATTTATATTTATATCACTTTAGTCTCATGAAATTATGCATGAAAAGATGTATTTCACATTTGAAAAGTAAGCAATAGTAAGTATTATTTTTATGAAATGTCAAAAATTTGTGTCATGCATTTAAATATGAAAAGTTAAGGTGTTGGATATAAAAATGCATGAATCATATGATACGTGTGTAAATGGCCTGACAAGTTTGGGAATAAAAATGAGTGTGTCATATGGTAAAATTCATCATCAAACAATATAAAAATGATGGAATAAATGAGCAAAGTAGTTGTAATTTTTGTTATATTTCATTATGTATACACAAATAAAAGTATATGCAATTTTGCTCTTATTTAAATATAGCCCACCTATAGAAATGGCTCAATCAAGCCCACCTAGCGATATGATATTACTCATTTCTCTCAATGGGATGACCTAGCACACCTTCACGAAGGTGGCCATCGGAAAAGGCCATCAAGACTAGTGAGGATATATATATATCAATTCAATATTAAAGACCCTGCCAGACACACGAGACTCGATCTTTTCATCTAGAAACTAGAGATGCGTGTCAAACCACCAACACCTGACACCCATATTACGGTTTTTCATCAAGACGCAAGAGAAGAGCATTGTACAACACAAGATGTACCGCGTCGAAAGTAGGCCAAATCTCTCTCTATCTTTATCCCTCCATCTTAAATTTTGCAACTTAGGGAATCTCCAATAAGCCACACTCTTCCAACTTACCGAAGATAATTGAATTTAATACATTAGATAAGGTTCCTATTGAAGGCTCTCTCTTCTCTCTCTTCTTCTTGTTCTTATCGAATTGTATATACTCACGAACAATACAAGAGACCCTACGTCTCAAAATATCCTGATGGCATCCAAAGCGGTGTTGCTTGACGGATATATAGAGGAAAAAAAAAAAAACGATTTAACAACCTTCTCTAGATAATATATATAACAAATTATTCCAATGCAGGCAGATTCGNATATATATATATATATATATATATATATATATATATATATATATATATATATATATATATATATATTCATCAGTTATAAGTCCCCTTGGGTATTGAGTTCGAATCACCTCAGACGAATGATGCTATATGGGGGTAATACTCGAGTGGTTTGACGCATGCGTCCAACCTATACCTAACAGGTTGCAAGCCAGGGGTGGTTGGTTGTTCTGCCCGTCAACCATTTCAAAGAATGATTGGAGGCTATTACCTCCGACCACCCTCGTGTGCCCAACTTTTTGAGGACTGCCCTCACTGCCGGTAAATTGTCCAGAGGGAGATTCAAATCCGTGGCCCAAGGGGACTTATGATCTTCAAAAAGAATGCTCTACGAACAGGCCACGACTGACGGCATATATAAATATAATATACTGATTGGCATGTACATTATATGCAGGATGAATACATAAAAATTGAGAACGGAGGCTATCATATATCCGCAAAAGCCTTAAGGATCGTATGGGGCAATGATAACCGTTTCTGGGAATGGATTAAGCTATCAAAAGAAGACTCTTGGTATACATATAATTTCAATTCTGCATGAAATACACATTTTTTAAGAGATACATTTACATATATACCACACAATTCTTACATATTTACGTACCCTATCCCCCATACTTTCATATTTACATTCATAACACTCAAAACCCTTAACATCAATATAATCACTTCTACCAACTTTTTAAATTTCACATGCAGCTTTCCATGCATGTTATATATGCAAATCCATAAGAATTGAAGTATAATTATGCAAATGCCGACAGCTTTGAGATTGGTGCGGAGCTGATTCAAGTGAACTGGATGGAGGTAACCGGTTCCCTAAACTTAGAGAAATTTCAGCTCGATCCACTGAAGACTTATGAAATAATTTACGTAATAAAGTTCAAAATTGACGCATTTGGCTGGCGTTCTTCTCCCATCACATTTGAGCTCTCCACCTCCGAAGGAAAGAGTAGCAGAAACGAAGTATATTTGGGGCAGCACATAAAGGAGGACATAAACTGGAATGAGATCTGTGGAGCAGAGTTCAGCTTAGCTTCTTCAGAAATGAGGGGGAAGAAGATTGAGTTTGGGATGAAGGAGGTGAAGACTGAGTGGTGGAAGGGAGGAATAGTTCTGGAAGGAGTGAGGATTAGGCCTAAGATTATTGCTAAATGATGATTAGTTTATGATTAACTTATGATTAGTGTGTTGTTTTACTGTAATTTTTTTGGGGATGTGTGTGAGTTTGTGGCTTGGTCTGGCTAGCTGTTTGATTATGATTTGTAGTGTGTTGTGCTTTGTTATAATATGTTGAGTTTATTTATTTATTTATTGGGTATGGATAGACATAGATAATCTACATTCTTAAATTTCACCTCTATTCATAAATTTATAGACTTTGATCATAATACATAGTTAACCATACAAAGACAATATAATAAAACATAGATGACAATACACGACATTGTGACATATCTTGTAATTCTATAAAACTTGAGCTATTGAATAGACACGCTGCCAATTTTGTTAATTGAACATATTCAATATTAGGACATCATAATTGAGCAGTTTATTTTTCAAGAAAGATGAGCCGAAAGAGCAACATGTAAGATCAAATCAACAATCTCACGGTGAGAAATAATACCCTCAATTACTATGTTGTGAATAAATGCACAGCTTAATATTTATTTGATTAACACTATTGATGTATTGACAAATAGTACAACCATTTTGCCTTGTTCTATGAGTAAATACTTAATTTTCAAAGAACCCGACATAGTAATAGAACATATTCATAATTACTCAGATATTTCTGTTTATTTGTTTAGAATTAATTCCTTATTTTTTATATTTATATACCATTCTAATCTATTAAACCCATGTTTATGTACAACCACATATGCTACATCTTGCAGAATATAAGTACTTAGTAGAATAGTATTGTATACCAATAGCACAAAAAAAAGGCATTTACATACATGCAACACAATTCCTATGCATTTACATATCAACGCCTAAACTCTGCATTTTTAATTTTATGCCCCACAAATATACATATATTTTTCAAAAAGGAATGGCCGGAGGCGATCATACAAGCCCCGACTATCCCTCGTGCGCCTAAGAATTCGAGTATCACACTCTACGTTCGGTGAGCATCGAACCCCAGATTAGAGGAGACTTACAACTAACAAGTAGAGGTCTGGCCAACTGATCTGAGTATGCGGCACATATATGTATATAATATATATATATATATATATATATATATAT
>JXCR01114850.1:23391-53110 GCA_002079205.1 Phalaenopsis hybrid cultivar | reverse complement strand
ACTGAAGCACCCCTCAAACCGTTGGAGAAAATCACCACCTCGATGAGTCACAACCGGAGCACCTCATTGCCTTCAGATACAACCCTAGAAGAGAAAGCAACAGCCGACCGCAAGCTGGACAAAAATTTTGAAATCAGGAAGACCAAAAGCTGAACCCTAAGAGAGCAAACAACGTATTTATAATAGGTACTAGTAGTTAGAATTGAAAGGAACTTGAATAGAAAGAAAATAGAAGTAGGAAGGGAATAGAGAAAAACAAAGAATAGAAGAGGACTGAATAGAAATAGGAAAGGAAGAGAACTAGGTAAGAAATGGAAATAGGAAATGAAGAAAAATAGTAAGGGAAATAGGAAAAGAAGGGGGCAGTAGATTTGGAAAGGGAGGATCCTCTCCCATTTGGGTGTTTATAGTACTGTATCAGCTATAGTACCGCGTCTTGATAAACTCCCTCGTCAATCTCTCGGGGTTGGGAGGAGCTTCGGCTTCAATTGTCAAAGCTTCAGGGTGCTCATAGTATGAAGTCAAGTCTGCATCATTGAACGCAACAAAAATATTATAGCCTCCTAGCAGGTCTATCTTGTAAGCGTTGTCATTCTACAACATGTCTTGATAGAATAAATATGCATCATTTTTTGGAACATCTTGAGCTGAAGTTACATATAGATGTAGGTTTCCATAATGTAACTCTCGAGCCCTTAAGTCTGAAACTTGTTTCTTCCACTTCTTACACTCCGCACAATGTAGCAGATAAACAAGCATGTGAGCAGAAATCAACTCCAAGATGAAATATGTAATAGATTGCACCACTCACCAACAACCAATCAAAAGACATCTTCTTCTCCACTAATGGGGACTTGAATCCCGAAGAAAAATTTCCTACCTCATCAAGCTCCTAATAAAATTTCAAGACTGAGTTTCATTCCTCTTATTTGGACATTTGATTGTAGGTAGCACGTTGAACTGAATCTAACATTTGAATAACTTAAGGTAATCTTTCATACATGGCACAAAAGGGCCTCATTTCTAACGTGTTGGGCCTCCCTCAATAGGGGTAATTCTGAAATGAGCCTATATATTTGAATGGTTTGGATTTCTCTTAAATGGGTTGGCATGCATCTGGTGTCATTCCTCAAACTCAAGACTATCTTGGACACTCAACGTGAAGTCCATTGGAGTCTCTCTCATGGACTCAACTGAAACTATATGCATCTTTTCCTCCTCCACTGGAAGCTCATCCCACTCCTTTGTGGCATTGTCATCTTCAGTTTCTGTTGTGTCATTACCCAATTTTTCAAGAACGTCATGCTCAGTGAAATAAATCATCCCCCTGATTGTGCAGTCTGAATCAACATGCCCAAATTTGTGGCACTTGCAACACTTCCTGGTTGGGACAGATTTAGAGATGTGAATCCACCAATGCTCCACTCTGACTCAGCTTTTCCACTGACGGGGTCAGCTTAAATGTTCTCCTGGGTGTAATATGGTTGTATGACTCTGAGGTTGAGTGCTACCAATAAGATGTGTTGGTCACCCAGTGATGTGGTCAATCCACTTCTAAAGCTAGATCCAGAATCTTTTGTCTATAGTAAGCTGGTAAGAACTGGCGGTGTATCTCCTGCCTCTTCAGATTCTCCCATTCTCCATATGCTGGCTCTTCTCCCGGCCTCCTATGAAACTGAATTCCAAAGCATCGTGACCGGTCTTCTACATCACTAAAGTCCTCCCTGTGGAGGGGATTCATATCCTCGGCTCTTGCTCTCCTTCGATTATCTAGATTCCGGTCAAGGGTAATCTCCCCCTTGCTTCATCCTTATATCTGCAAACCTCCGTTGAAGTTGAAGAATCTCCCGTTGTATCTCTTCCCGGGTAGGCTTGAGTATGTATTTCCTTGGTGGCATTGCTAGAGTTTCGAGTGGGAGGTGAAAGGTGTATGAAACAAATTGAGGGTGTAGAAAGTCTAATTAGAGGTTATTGATTTTGAAAATCAGCAAAAGTATTTAGGGTTAGGTCAAATTTAGCTATGGTTTGGGGTTGGCAGGAAAGAAAAATTTTTTTGGTGAAGGTAGCTTGGGTAGGGGCTGAAGCCAGGAAACCCTAGAATACGACAAAGGTTGGAATAACTCTAATACCAAATGATATTGGACCCAAACCATGACCAAACGACAAATTTATTGTTGAATTCAAAAGTTACAATGACGAATCCTCAAAAACATGGACACGACATGTGCCAACAACTCTGCAAAATAAGGAAGAAAACAACACAACCCACATAAACGACTCCTTAGACGAGGGTGACAGACCCAGAAGGGAAAAAAGTGACGACGGTAGCGAAGGGTGAATGGCAGCAGGTGGTAACGGAGCAAGATGGAGTAAGAGGGTTGGCGGCCTACTGGGAGGAGGCTGGCAGAAAGTGGTTGTGGCGTAGAAGGGAGTAGGAGAGGTTGCGGGGGACTGGACAGTTGCAGGAAGCGCAAGCAAGAGGGACTGAACAACAGCAAGGACCGGTGTCTGGGGTTGAACAGTTGAAGGAACAGGTCCTGGAGGTGCTGGCGCAGCAAAAACTGGCTCAGAAGTGCTGACGGCATCAAGGACATGCCCCGGGGTAGAGGGTTGGGGAGGGGGTGCTAGCGACAGCAGGAACATGTCAGGAAGGCCAGTGCACTGTCTTGAAGATGACTGGAAGCACAGACAACATCAAGAAGAATGGTTGGAAGGACTGAGTGGTGGTTGGAAGAAACCTGATGGCTGAAAGGCTGGTGCATAGAGGAGATGGCAACGAGTACATGGAGGAGAATATGGAAGGATAACTATTCTTGCAGGACCAAGTTATAATAGAAGCACACCTCGAATAGTTCGAGAAGATCACCACCTCGAACGAGTTAAAGCCGGAGCACCTCCTCGCCTTTGAATACAACCCTAGAAAGAAAAACTGTCTGCGACGTGAAGCTGGATAGAAATCTGGAATCAAGAAGACCAAAAACTGAACCCTAAAACAGCAAACAACATATTTATAATGAATACCAGTAGTTAGAATATGAAGGGAATAGAAAAAGGAAAGAAATAAAAGAGGAAGAAATAGAAATAGGAAAGGAAGTGAAACATGTAAGGAATATAAATAGAAAAGGAAGAGAAATAGGAAAGTTAGGGGGAGTGGGGAGGGGTGAAAAAGAAAAGGAGGATCTTGTCCCTTTGTGCGTCTACAGTACTATAGTAGTTACAACATCGCATCCCAGTAAGCTCCGGCGTCAATCCATATAGAAAAATATAATTGAGATAAATCAAGAAGATATACATATAACAATTACTAATTTTCTTACAAAAAGATATTTAAGAAAAATCTCATCTCCTCATGAGTCGAATCTAACTCAAAAAGTCTGAAAAAATATTAATCCCACTAACATGTGTAGAAATAAGTAGATGCTATAATTAAGTAGAACAAGGGATCTGATACTACCAAATGTTTCATACATGTGAAATTTTGTCCCTATTAGGTGGACCAAACCACCTATCATATGGGTCTCACAGGATCAATTTATAAAAGCTATTGGGGGGACTTACCTATTTCAGTTTTACTTCTTTTTTTAGTTCTAATTTTAATTATAATGTATGTCTTTCCTTCATTATTTATTTTGCATTTGGTAAGTTGTAATAGACTTAATTATGTTTTCCTTTACTATTCTCTATATAATAAGAGAAAATATTGTAATTTGAATACGATGGAATAAGAGAATATAGTTTCTCAACATTTCTTTATGGCAGAGCCTTGTTCGGGTCGTGTGCATCGCTAGGCGTAGAAGGTGTCTCTGGCTTCCTCTAGTTCGCCACCGGCTTGTGACGACATTAAAGCGTCGACGTCCGCTATTTTGTCTACTTTGAACGGCAGCGACAAAGTCTTAGTCTATGTAGTTTGAACAAATCTACATCGACTTCATCTGTGTCTGCTTCGAACAACAACGCAGTCTTCTTCCTGACATGATATCTTTGTCTTTGTTGGTCAAACGATATAGCTTCGTTTTTGTTCGTCTAAGCAATTTTTCTTGTTCATCTTTGACTGTCTTCTTCGTCTTCGGGTTCGATTGCTAGAACTCCTCGAATGGTATCCCCTTAGCTCTCCTTAAGCAGCTAGAATTCTCCCCGCAGCGGCCAGAATCCTTGCAGTCAACCCGCAGGCCCTCCTCTGCTCGCTCCAACAGTTGTCCAACAGTCAGAATCCTAACTATAGTCATCGGAATCCCCCAATAGAGAAGGTCCCTATAGGCTTGTTGGAGGGATTACTTTCACAGTATCCCTCCAACAAGCCTACAGGCCATTCTCTGCCACTTATCATAGTCATTGGACTCCTGTAGTTGTAGTCCTCTATTCCTACTGCAAGCAACAACCTCTTTTCTCAAACCCAAAACATGCATAAGGTTTTTGACCAAGTATTGAATGAAGGCATCCAGTTCTACTTCTATGTAGAATCGATACGTCTAAAAATGTGATGTATCCATGTCGGACACGTATCGAACACCGGCACTTCTCCAACACTATAAAATATATGTCTGAATTTTTTCAGGAATGAATATGTCTGGGACACACCTCAGCACTACATCGGACGTGAGCTTAAGACGATTTCAAGAAAATGAGACACGGGAATTTGAAAATTATAAGTATACTAATAGCATTAACTATATCTCATGTATCAGGGCACAGTGTTTGAGCTCATTGATCCTAACCGTTGCTCATTAAAGATCCAGAATCATATGGGCATGTATCGGTTGATCAATTTTATGACCTAGAAGTAGGAGAAAATTTCTAGATTTATAGAACAACACAAGATTTTGGAAATAACTCATGAGACTTATTCTAATACTGAAATCATTATAGGATTATTTGAAATTGAGACAAAACTATATGAGCTCTGACAAGAATAGTTGAGTATTACTCAATGCATCAACACCCTATCAAAGTACTGGTTACAGTTAGATGTGTATGATACATATGTATGGAAGTGTTCTCAAGATGTTATGATGTATAAAAAAATAGTGGAGAAGAAAATGATCAAATTCTTATTGAGTCTAAATAAGAACTTAGATGAGATCATAGAAAGAATCAAGGAGATGAAGCCTTTCCCTACCACTAGGGAAGTCCTTGCTGAAGTTAGAAGAGAAGAATGTAGGAAGAAGCTCATGATGGAAGGAAAAGTGTGGTTTCATCTAGCACTGAAAGCTCTGAATTGTACAAGCAAAACTGCTCCAACGATTCAATGCCAAAGAAAAATTGTCCCTTGTGTGAGCATTGCAAGAAACTTGCTCACACAAAGAACAAGTGCTGGAAACTACATAGAAAACATGTAGATTGGAAACTTGGACAAGGAAGGAAGGACTAGACGAGAGCATAGAAAGGTTCAAAACTAAATTTGTAGCATAATAGTTCATTTAGTCCTATGGAATCGACTATTAGAAGACATTTGCACCGGTGGCGAAACTCAACACAATAAGAGTATTACCGTCATTAACTGTTAACTGAGATTGGTCTTAATATCAGTTAGACATCAAAAATGTATTCTCAATGAAGATATTGAGGAAAAAGTGTATATAGAGATACCTCCATGAGTAAAGAACAAAAGAAATAATCAACTAGTATACAAACTAAAGAAATCATTGTATGTGTTAAAACAATCTCCCAGAGTATGGTTTGAAAGGTTCATCAAGACTATTCTAGTCAATGGGTATTATCAGTGTCAAGTTGATAATACCTTGTTTATGAAATCAAATAAAGATCGCATGATAATCATAATAATTATATATGTAAATAACACTATTCTTACAGGCAATGACGTAAGGGAACTTGAAATAATCAAAAGAATAACATCTTCTGAGTTTGAAATCAAAGATCTTGAAACTTTAAGATACTTTCTGAGAATAGAAGTAGCTAGATCCAAAGAAGGCATTGTCATATCTCAGAGAAAATATATCCTTATTAAAGAAGACAAGATTGTTGTGGTATCCTCATTAAAGAAGACAGGAATGTTGTGGTGCAAACTAACAGATACTCCTACAGATTGCAATCGACGATCATCAAAAGAAGTGGATAACACCCCAATTGAAAAGAGGATGTATCAAAGACTTGTGTGGAAATTTATTTATCTATTACACACAATACTTGACATTACTTTTTCTCACGGTATAGTGAGTTAACATAAAAATGATCCAAATGAAGATCATTTAGAAACGGTCTTTCGAATCCTGAGGTACCTAAAGATGACTCTAGGACATGGATTTATATTCAATAAAACTGAGAACTGTAACATTGAGACCTACATCTGCTAGCTGGGTAGGAGAACTGACTGACAGAAGATCTATCACAGTTTATTGTTCATTTGCATGGGGTAAAAAGCAAGTTGTGGTGGCAAAAAGTAGTGCAAAATTTGAGCATCGTGCCCTGCGATCAGCTACCAATATTTTAAAAAATTTGGCACACCATGATTGAACCAAAAATATGGAGATTGGTAGGCACTTCATCTTTAAGAAGATAATTGAGGAGTTGTCCAACTAAGCTATATCACAACTCTATATCGGAGTGTTGACATGCTTACCAAGGTTTTTCCTTGGCACCATTTTAGTGATTTCAGCAACAAGTTTAAGATTTATGGCATACACAACCCAACTTTAAGGGGAGTGCTGATATGCATATAACCGTGGACAATATAGGTCCACCCATGATTCGGGAAACTTTGGGTTCACTGTTACATTTGAGGGTGAGAAATTATTCTCTCTTAATTATCCATTATTACGTTTTTATTTTTTTATCATGATGATTTGAATTTTCCTCTAATTCTATGAGTGTTAGTATCAGTTATAAATATTTGTTATTAATTTGCACTAGTTTAATGGAAAAATTAGAGAGTTTTTCCTCTTAGAAAATTCCGCCTAAATTCTAAGATAAGCATCCACTTTAGTTTTCCGTTCATTTTGTTTGAAGTTCGCCCGATCTCTTTGTCAGTGTTGTAATATATCATTCGGTAAATCTTTCTTTCCTTTAATAAAAGTTTGATTTAAGCTTATATTCTGTATTTCTTTGACAGAGAGAAAGACATGTGCGGACATGATAGTCTCAAATCAAAGTATGAACTAAAGCTTTATCTTGCTTATTTTCAACATATTAAAAACTATGATAAAAAATGTCAATGACATTATTTGTGTTTTAAAAAAAAATGGAGAAATGGTCAAGTTAAGTTTGCTTAAATGATGCAATCCCATTCTTTAAAACTTGAAAATGCACCTCATCAGTGGTCGAGTGTAGGATCAAAAGAGGATCTGGCATTCTCTTGGGCTTCCTGATCACTTGAATTTGCGTTAAGATACTCTTCATCCACAAAAGCATTAAGCCTTGCATATCCTTACTGGCATTGATTCCTCATTTCCTCCTAATTTCTCTATCTTTTGAACCATCTATTGACATAATCTTGACACTACCCTATCGATCTTATCAAATCAAATGACTTGCTGCAAGCTTTCTAAGTGAAGTAGTTGTGCTTGTTTAACTTTAATATACCCAGATAAGACGTGGTAGAATACAATACCATGATCCTGAATAGCATATCCTAAAGTAGGCCTACTGCCAACCATAGCACCCACATAATCTACAAGTGTATATGATTTAAAAGTTAAATCCTCCCCTTTTTTTAACATAGTTCCTTGGCTTAAGGTTTCCATTGAAATAATGTAGAAATCTGTACAATACTCATAGATCTGAATCTTTATTGTGCATAAATTAACTTACCATACCAACAGCATAGGCAATAAAAGGTAACATCATAGGCAACAGCAGGTCTAAAATATGATAAATACACGTCATCAAATCTGTCCCAAATAGGCTGCTTTTCTAACACTATGTACTCCTGAAGTATCTCAAAATTTATGAATAAATTTCATGGCACCCTCAACAGATTTTCATCTTAACTCACTTCTTTCAACAGCTATCTATGTATTTTTATCATCATAATATCATTTAACATGGAGAATGTGAAAATTCAATGCCATGGAAGTAGTTCAGCTTGCTTAACTCTTTGATATTCAAATTCTCGGTGCATTCTTTTCTTTGAACTCCCCATTACTTTCACATCACTACCTTTCACAACAATGTTATCAGCTTAAACCAATAATGTGAAGACTACCCCTAAACTCAAGGGTTTCACAGAAAAAAAAAAAATAATTATGGTCCCTTTAATTTTGTTTGTCACAGATTAAACATTACATTGACCAACCTTTCAAACCACATCCTTCAAGATTGCTTCTTCCTAAACAATACCTCAATAGCTTACATACTATTTATTTTATATTTGAGACAAATCTCAATTGAACCTCTGTATAAGCTTTTTTCTTCAAATAACCATATAAAAAGGCATCCTTGACATCGAATTGTTATATATTAATCTTCGTTGGCCAGTCTGGATGGTTTCAATTGCTCCTAACAAGTTGTTTTGTCTTTTTGTATCATATAAATGGCCTAATTCTCAATTTAGATGGTTATCTCCATTAAACAGTTACATTGAGTGGATGTTTTGCCCTCCCATTGAATTTTTATTATGTCCTTCAATCATAAGGGAACACAGCACCAAAGAAACGTGCAATCATTACTGTTGTCCATCGAAAAGGAAATTGTGGTTTCGCTAGCATAAAAAACAAAAGAATAATGAAATGCGGCAATACAACAATAAATTCAATTTACAAAAATACAACGATGAAGACTAACAGCACATTCCTTAATTACCAATTGGTGCTTCAAAGGGCAACCCATCCACAATCTACCGAAGCACAAAACAGCAATCCTTGAGTCTTTTCAAATAAATTGAACCCTAGTACACACATGACTGCTTGCAGTAGGAAAACCAACAAACAATCATACCAAGAGAAATCGTGAATTTGGCTTTTCACTAGCATAAAGAAGCTGTATTTTGGAGGATTATCTCATGGTTGCATGTAAAGAGTTTATGCAAATAATGTAATCAGCAGACTTGTATCTGCAAGTCCACATAACCAGAAAGAAAAAATCAAAATGACACAGCCATAGCAGATGGAATGTAAAGCAAATATACCTTCTGTTGACACAACTCTGCAAAAAATTTAAACTGGTAGACATCAATATCACCATGCAGAGCTTGATCAAAACCAAACACCCACCATCCTTTTGGAAGCTGCAGAGCAAAATAACTCTTTTTCTGAGGCATAAACCATCCACCCAACCAGCTCTTATGGCATATGTACCTCATAAATGTGTAGAGTCCATCAAACCAATCTGTGGGCACCAAATGAGATCCTACTTCAGCTTTTATATCTTCAATGGCAATCAATTCTTCAAAAAACGGTGTAATGACGGAAGAAAATTATGAACTTGGCAGTTCGTATGAATGTTTATTAGAAATTACTAAGCATCAATTTCTACAAGAATAATCACAAACCATGGTTGCCAGGAATTACAAAACACTGAGGTCCATCATACTGCTCTAGCTTCAATATCCCATAAGGAAGCTCTGGCTTGTTTACTGCTATATCTTCTGGCCTATACCAAGTAGGAGGCTGCAAAGCATACTCAAATGGAACGAAAAGGCGCTTCTCATATGTAAATGCAGAGGGATTAGGGTACCTAATCAAAATATTAAAGCTCTTTATAAACAAAAAGAAAAGACAAACAGCCTAGCTAAGAATGACTAGCACGCTAACAGCACAGACGGACCCAGATTTATTGTTAAGAGTCAATACTAGAGACTTCAGCAAGAAAATTGGGTGGCAAGAGCAATTTATTATTCAAGCAATTTGATAAAGTACAAAAATATTTCAATGAGAATGGTAATAGGGATTCCTAGTAGGTTAAAAGTTATGCTTAAATACAGTGTTACGCCGGTGCCTAGCCAAAGGGTAATTTTGTCTTTTATGTGCCTAAAAACAATTTTATCTTTTTTTATTCATTATCTTTTAGTATAAATAGGACTAATAAATTTCGAGTTAGGGTTATGCATGAGATTGTGTATGGAGTCTTAGGTTAAGGTTCGGGAGAGATTTCCTACCGCACAAATTGTTGAAATTGGGAGAGACCGCCTACCCCTCGAATTGTAGGTGCTTATTTTTATGCATTTAGATTGTGTTGTTTGGAGTTCATGAAATAAATTATTTGTTACACTAATTTCTGTGATAAATCTGTGTCAGATCCTATCAAATGGTATCAAGCAGTCTACTAGAGAAAGCAAAGACGGATCTATCGTGCCCTAGTCGGTATCTGAGAGCTAGAGTTTCATAGAAGCCATCGCGAAAGGATCATGCGTACATAGCAACTCAATCTGATTTGTTATCGTGATACAATCGCAATTGGAACTACCAGGATGCCAACGTCAGAATCAATAGCACAACACCAACTGCGTACAGGGACTGCGGCTTACACGGCATCTCCGCCGCGCCCTAATTTCATGGATACTCTCGCGATAGTCGCATGCACAGAGATGCAACATTCGTTTGTGAGTCAGTGGCAATTCAACCTAGCCAGAGAGGATCGCAGCATATAAGGAATGCCCCGTCATGGGGGAAGCCAACGTGTGGAATCGCATTGCAACATACAAGATTTTTGCGCTGCTCTCGATCGAAATATGTATCGAGATCGCAGCGCAAAAGAGTTCCGCGTCACTTGTGATGGATACTAGTGATCGAGGTTTGCAACATACAGGAATTTGGATTGCAGCTCCAGAGTTCCGCGAAGCTTCCAATAGTTCCACTGAATCGCGTACAGGAATTTCGAGATTACGGCGTCTAGAGTTTCACGCACGTCTAACCCGCGTTCAGAAATTCCAAATCTCCTGATTTCAACATACAAAAGTTTCAAAACTGTCCAAAAGTAATGGCAATCAAAAAGATAGATGCTTTGAAGGAAAAAAACTAGCGAAAGAGGTCAATCAAATCAAATTTTGAATAGAGGAGCATTTCTCAGCTATGAAAAGGAGTTGGAGGAAAGGATCAAAACCCTAGAAGAAATGACAGAAGACTGTGGAATCCCACACAAACCTCTACCATCTCCAACAGGATCAAGCGACGATGTCTGGAACGAATGCAAGTGGCAACAATTAAAGGAACTCATGCAACATCAGGGCACCACCGTTGTCTTAGTATTGCCTCAATTGGATCTGGAGTTGCAAGATTGGGTGAAGGAATAAGAAACAAACTTAAGCGTCAACACCTGGAAGGAATAGCACAACATCCAAACGGCTGGAATGAGAGGCAGCATGCAAAATAGGACAGTGGATGATTCAAGGCAGTAGAAGATCAATTTGAAGAATTTCGACCCAAAACAAAAAAACATGGTGGATGGGACCCCAACAAAAGGTTGCATCCTACTACATTAGTGTCCTTTATTGTAGCAACCTTCCGGGCAATTCTAGAGCTTATGGGAATGGGCAAGCTGATTATGCGACGCTCCGGACTGATGGAAGAAGAGAAAATAATATGGGTCGAGAAAGGGAACCCAACTCTTGATTTATGGGTAGAATGAACTTTGGTCAAGAAAATTGGGGAGGAGGCTCACGCAAGAAGCTGGAGATGATGATCTTTGAAGGAGATGATGTTTATGGTCAAGTTTATCAGGCGAAGAGATATTTTGTTGTTAATGAGCTGACGCAAGAAAAATATTTGATGAAGGCAATAGTGTTTGGAAGAAAAGGCTCTAGCATGATATCAATGGAGAGGACGACATCTGCCAATCTTGACAAAGGAAGTGTTCAAGATCCGATTGTTTGAGCGCTTTAGAACCATGCGAGAAAAAGATTTACACAAGAAGTTTTTTGCATTGGTCCAGAAAGTATCTGTTATAGAGTATAGTGAGAAATTTGAGATGTTATCCGACAGTTTGAGAGGGATATTAAAAGAAGTGTTAGAAGCCAACTTCAAGAAAGGGTTGAAACCAGAGATTCAAACATCACTTCGTTTGCAGATACAGCAAAATTTGAGGGAAACTATAGAATTAACACAGTTGATTGAAGATAAAAATACAATGGAACATGCTAATAGATGCACCACAGGTGAAGCACCATACCAAACTGCTACAACCACAATGATACTAAAAGCTCAAACAATAAAAATTCAGGGCAACACTCAAAAAACCTTACAGAAACAGATTCAAAAGAAGCTGTCAAGGGGTTATATTTTCGTTGTGATGAGAAATTTTTTTCAGAATACCGTTGAAAGGATTGAGCATTACAGGTTCTCACAATGATGACAAGGAAGAGAATGAAGAAACAGAGACAATTGTGGTGGAGGAAAAATACCCTCAATTTTAGGAGAGAAATGTTACTTTGGTGCTTAACTTACGGGTAATTTTGTCTTTTGTGCGCCCAAGGGCAATTAGTATTTTGTCATTTATTATCATTCAGAATAAAAATGGCTAATATGTTTAGGTTTAGGATTATGCATGAGATTGTGCCTGCGGCCTTAGGTTTAGAGTTTGGGAGATATTATTTACCTCTCAAATTATAGGAATTAAGAGAGATCGTCTAACTCTCAAACTGCATGTGATTTATCTTTATGTATTTGGATTATGTTGTTTATAATTCGTGAAATAAATTATCCGTTGCCCTAATTTCTTAAAAATCTATGTCGGATCTTATCATAGTGATAGCAAATGAATCATGAAATTATTGCTTCAATTGTGGTAAGAAGACAAAGAAGAAGAAAACAATTGACCTGGCCTCAATTTCAAATATCAATTCAGGTTTTTAAGAATCATAAGTGGAAAGAAATGCAGCTTACGCAAGATCCCCTCCAATAAGAAGTAAGTTTCCACGCGGAAGAACATGCTTGGAACCACCATTCTTCACTTTAATCCAAGGTTGGGCTAGTAAACGGGTAACAGCATAGGTTGAATTTCCACCATCTCCTGTGTCAGCCATGAAATCAAACCAGAATTCCTCTTTCTCACAGAAATGATCATATAAAAGATCACCGTTTTTAGATTCATCAGGGATCTTGTTCATGGCAGCCTAAAAAAAACAAAACAAAACAACATATGCTGATTAAAAATATTTATATGTAGAACCCATATAAAGAAGAAAGCAGACCTATACAAGATCAAAAACTGGAAAAACATTAAAACTTGAATGCATACTACAAAGAAAAGAAAAAAAGCAGTCTTAAAGCAGATAGTCCTTTAATTATAACAAAATGACATATTTGAAAATAAATGAAAACAGGAAGAGACAAATAAGATCAAAAAGAAAGACATAGGCAGTAAGACATTAGCAAGAACTACAGCACCTTCTTATGGTATTCCATTTGTGGATATCTACTAGCATAACATATAAGAAATTTGTAGAGATTATGATGAACTTTTAAAAAGCACTTGAAGAACTCAACAAACAAAAAACAAAACTAAGCCTCACCTGCATCATTCTCATATCAAATCGCCCAACGAAAAGAGTTACTGACACCATAAGATCAAATACCGTCTTGAATAAATCAGTTGATGTCCTTTAAATACAACAAATAAATTCGTTAGCATCAACCTTAACATCATAATACTAAAGAAAAGAAGAAATAAAAATGAGAACAGAGAAATGCAAAAGGGAATATCATATTGGATGTAGAAGAGTACCCTGAGTACCATGGAACCATATCCAGGAAATCAGGTTTCATTTGTTTCTTTATCTTCTCGTATTCGGAGATAGTTAATGGGTGGGTTAGAGCCCATCTATCAAGATCAGTATTAGTAAGAACATAAGAGAAGGAAGACTATTTAAGCGGTGACTAAAAGCAAAGAAATAAACAATCAACTGTATTGGAGACATGAAAATATAGCTTTCTAAGCATTTTTACTCAATGCAGTACCTCTAGTATCTAGTTATGTCTAAAATCAAATATATAGAATGATAGATTCTTCATACCCAGTCGAACACTCAACCACATAATTGGCAATATAAAGGCCGATAAATGTTGCCCATAGGGAATATATTGGAGATATTTCATTAGAGGAACCAGTACATGCCCCATTGCAAGCTAGCTGTAAGAAAACAATGAGAATGATGTTAATACAAATTCGAATTTTACGATATTTTACTTGATGAAAAAGTTACAAAAGCATGTGGATGGTCAAGTACCTCTCCATAGATAACCCACTTCGAAAAGAAGGGGTAATCGCTGGCAGATCCAACAGGAGCGAACCAAGAAGAACAGACTTGTTCTTTCCATTGATGCATGCGCAAGAATTTAGATATCCAAGTGTTTTGATCATGCTTTTGCCAAAATGAGAAGGCTGGAAACCAACCAAAGCTCCTTCGATCAAGAGAACTCTCTCTTTGGAAAGCGCGGTTCCCACAATGACTGTAAAATACACAGCATGCTACACTTATAACCTGCAACGCGGCAAACAGGAAATAATGGGCATGCTCTGAAAGAAAGGGAAAAAAATTGAAAGGTAAAACCATGAGAAGTGATGATTTTAGACAATTACCGCACAATTTTGAATAATGGTCAGAATTTCTGGCCTTTTTCCTGCTACACGAGAAGCAAGGCCAACATACCATAGGCCAAGAAATATTACGTGAAAAACGATCAGAAAGAGAACAGATGAAAGGTATATAGTAAGAAATAGCGATAAATTCATCCTCAAATCAACTCCCATTGACTGAAAACTAGGAAGATGATATATGGCTGCCATAAATATCCAAGCAATATACCTGAAGCACATTCAAAGAAGACAATAAAAAATTAAATGTGGCATATGCATCTTTCCTATTAAACATAGTGGAAACTCTTTAGAAATGAGTTAGCGGTGCACATACCAACGACTAAAGTTTGAATAGCTTGGTTTTATAGTCTTTCTGACAAATGGGGAGGAGAAAAAGTAGAAGAAACCAAACAGACAAATATACATAGACCACCATTTGAAATTCTTGTCCAATTTCTGAATGAGGGTTTGCATATTGTCCGACGAAATGAAGAAAAGACATCCGACAATTACAGCAGTCAAAGCATGCCTTGAATGCTCGTGCGGATAGGGGTAAGTATGAGTCAGAATGGTCCTCACCCTCTCCATTTTGAGGGTGTCCAACAATGGACCAATTGAATGTTTGTTTGTGCCCATTAAAAAAATTGGCAAACTCTATTAACTCGGATACTAATATACTACAGAAGTATTAACTCGAGAAACAGATAATCGAGAGCAAGTGAGCACCACTTCTACCTGAGCTCAACTTCTACAGTAGCCATTTAACCCTGCAGGGAAAATGTACACCATGAGCTGCTAGATTAAGTGAAGTCATTGAATTGTTTATACATAAGAGGAGAAAATGTTTTAAATCACATTATCCAACTATTTAGAACGCAGAGCAATCATCATAAAAAGAAGATGCAGATAAATTAGCAAATAATTTAATCGATAGCAAGCTCGTTTATTTTGTTGGCAACAACAACAACAATAACAAGCTTTCATCCCACTAAGTAGGGTCGGCTCCATGCACCCTTTTTCTCCATTGTTTCCCATTAAGTGTCATATTTTCATTTAATTCTAATAAATTAAGATTATTTTTTATAGAACATGCCCAAGTCTTTTCAAGTCTACCTCTACCTTTCTTAACAAAAGACAAATCCAAAACATCTACTCTCCTACTAGGTCATCATAAAGTTTATTTCACTTGCAAATTATTAAAAAAAATCAAGAAGTGGAATTGAATAGTAAACTAATTTAACAGGTTCAAGATGGAGGATGTTAAGTTCCTGTTTGAATCAGCGAATTGGTGACGGTGTAAAAAAGTTGGCAGCCTTAGTTGACACGAGGAATTAGTAAAAACATGTATATTTGCATCTAATAGGTAAATTTCAAATTCTTGCCCATTGCGAATTCTGGCATTAGATCAAAAAAATTTCTCCCCACCCTAGCACACGTTATTCTAACATCAGATGACTGTCATCTGACTAAACAGTCAATGCTCTTCCCCAACACACGACATCAACACTTCCAAATCACCGTTACCTTAGCCACACTATTAAAACACAACACACGGTGAACCTAATGCTCTTTTTATTTTGATATTAAGATGATTAAAATTTAGTTGGTATCAAATAAATAAATGAATATAAGCCGCAACTGGTCAATCATTTCATGTTTATAAACCTAAAAATTTTAATAGATCTCGAAACAACATATTCCTGATTAATTTTGATGAGGGGCGTAGGGGAAACGTGGGAGTCAAGGGTGAAGGCGGAATCACAGGCGGTCGCAAGTGGAAGCAGAGTATCAAGGGTAGTGGGATTTTCACGATTTCCTTCCATAATCTGAGGCTCCCATGAGAGTGGGTTTGAACTGTGGGCGCCCTGATTTCCTATTTCAGCTATTTTTTAGTTCTTTTTGTATTACTTTCACCATTTCTTATAAAATTTTCTATAAGGAAACTATTTATATATTGTTTTTTGGTTTGAAAGACCTTTGATTTGGTTTAATATTATTTGGAGATGTTTTCTCCAAGTTTTTCCTATTGAAGTTTTGTATCTTCAGATTTCTTCTAGGTTATATGTCTGTAGTCTAATAGAATCAAATTGGTGATCTCTCCCTAACGTACGGAAGCCTCCGTCATCCAACTCGCAACCAACTGCTGTTCATAATAAAAAATTGCTTTTATCAATTTTGGTTTGATGTCCCGCCATTATCCATACAGCAATTTCATCTAACACCCCTCGACATTTGTTTCTTGCCATTTTGTGGTTTTCCTTTCGGTTTTCAGAAGGGACAGCTGCCTGACATTGTCTATCCACCACCAAATATCGTTATCCTTACTATTCCTCTACCCCCTGCCCGTCAAGCCTGTTTCCCAAATACCTTCAAAGCTCTAGATCAATGTCATTTGGTATCAAAAACGTGGCAAAACGTAAAATTTGCAGAGATTTGTATTTCTTTGCCCTATATACAAAATTCACAAAAAAATCATAGAATACCAAAATCATTTTGGCTGCAATTCGTAGCCCCGAAACCTAAAGCCTACAACATCCAATCTTCCTGGCCCCACCAAAAATCTATCGCGACGCCTATCATAGAAACTTTAAACTTCAACCAACCTTTTATCTGCAACCTTACACCCATTGAAACTGTGATCGAGAGAAAATGACACAATACTACCTAGGAAAAATCTGCAATGAGGTGTCCAGAAGCTTACTATGGAGGATATACAGAGGAAAATCCTCTAAATGTAATAGAGGCTTCTCATCTTTGAGAGGAGACAATTCGGTGAGGTCATCCGAGGCCACAATAATGACTCGTAAGATCGAGAAAAAGAATTGAAACCACCATGCAGCTTCCAGTGACGAAGAACCACTACCATGACGATTCAATATGGAATACTATAAGAAAAGCAAGGATCTTGAAGTAAATATGGATACAACAATCCAATTGAATGTATCTTTGTAAAAATTATAGCCATATCAATTTTTGTCTATCAATTTTCCTTCCTAAATATTTCATTAATTCTACATGTACATCTTATTTGTGCGTCCCTCCATGGCATATGCTCAAAACTACCAAGTCTCTTTTCTATTTACCATAATTTCAATTGGTGAAAGTCTTGTCATTTTTCTAATATAATCCTTTTTTTATTATACTACACATGTATCTTAATATCATCATTTCTACCATATTTAACTATTAGCAGTTTCTTGTTTGCCCTATATGAGAAATAAACAAAGAAAGATTACATTTGAAATGTATTGGAGTGAAAAGTAAATGGCATCCCAAATCCAAAGATAGTAATCTGAAGAGAGTGGGGTTGATCATTGATGTAGAAGGCCAAATACAAAGCAGCTCACAGGCATTTAGGAAAAAATGGGCAAAGAATGAACCAAACCCCACTTCTGAAAAAAAAGAAAAGGTTATTGTGAGATATGTTTTATAAAAAAGAAAGTACAAGCGAAACTGGAAGAAAAATAGAGATGCACCGTGCTTTTCTTTTTTCCTATTTTTTTGGCCAAAACACGGCCCTAGATATAAAGATTTACAATGGGTAAGAAATAAGAAGGAATAACAATACCCTAGTAAGGAAGAAAAATAATACCACATTACATTAAAAACTACCAGCCATGGATGATGAGATCCCTATGAATAAAATAATAGCTCGCAAAAAAAGTGTCGTCTACCAAATTTGCTATAAACGTAGCCTCCAATGACACCAATCTTGGTGTAACTGGTGTCCGATTAATCCACAAGGAATGCCTCCACTAGCTGCAGGTATCCATGATTTTTGCCTTGAAACCCGCAAGGGCACCTAACATCAATAATCACCAGCCCATATGTCCAAGCAAGAGATATTTATAATTTCAGGAAAGAAACAATGATTTTGTAGTAATATTTAACATTCCCTCCCAAGGTGATTAGTAAACATCCAGCAAAACAAATTTGCCAATCGTTTTTTCAAAAAGTTCAAAGTTCAAAAAGTTTTAATCAATTATTGGATAAGAATGTCATCACTCTTATCATAATAGTGAATCTAAAAAACATAGATCTGTAATTTGGATTTTCATTTTTAAATGAAGTGTCAACCTTATCTCCACATATTTGGTTTGATTATGATGGACAAAAAAGAGTGTTATGCTACTAAGCTAGAAGCAATTTTAGTATTACAAGATAATATCATAGAAGTCATCATAGTTACTTGATGCTCTTATAGAAGTAGCATAAGCCATATTCATTCACTAATTCTACTAGCCAAAGATAGACAAGATAATTCCCTCCTTTGACCAAGCCACCTTCATTCCCTGAAAATATCATATATTCATGTGGTCTTTGATCTCAATTTTTTGTGGCAAACAACTTTTTTGGTCTGATAATTTCCTCTAAATCATTACTTGTCAAGATTATATCATTTATATATATTATGAAATAGTAATTTTGCCTCTATTATTAGATTTAATAAATAGTGTATGATCAGCTTGGCACTGATGATAGATGTTTGTAATCATGGTCTTAGCAAACATTTCAAGAAAATACGAGGAGATTGCTTCAATCCATACAATGACTTCTTCAATTTGCAAGCCAACCTGTTTGACTTATTTTCCAAACCTTGAGGTATACTCATGTAGTCTTCTTTATCAAGGTCCGCGTTCAAGAAGTAAATGTTTACATTCAATTGATATAAAGGCCAATCTTGATTTATTGCAAGAGAGAGTAGAACACAAACAGCGTTGAGCTTGGTAACAAGTTCAAAGATTTCCTTATAGTCAACCACATATGATTGTGTGAAGCCCTTTGCTACCAATCTAGCTTTGAACCTCTCTACACTTCCATCACTTTGTATTTAAGCATGAATATCCATCTGTAGCCTACAGAATTATTTCCATGAGGTAATTCTGAAAGTGTCCATGTGTAATTATTTTCAAGAGCTCGAATTCTTCCTCAACTGCGTGTTTTCATATTAGAACCTTTATGGTTATTAGGTGTAGGAGGACATAGTTCAGGTTCTTGACTGAACCTGATCTACATGGTGCTCTGCACATACTAAGTGGACTTTTCCTTGGGTATAAACATGAAATTCCTGATCAATAGTATTAAGTTGAAGTAGAGTTAAGACATGGGATAATTTCAGTGACAAAATTTGGTTCTTAAAGTGGAGTTAGTTGAGTAGTAGGATTTGGATAAATTGTTTGAATGATAGGTTTTGATTCAATTGAGTATCTTGAACAAGATCCCAAATTTATATTCCAACAAATTCTCACCATGAATTTTGGGTTTGTGAAAAAAAGATTGATTTTCAAGGTATGTGATATTCGTGAAGTTGTATATTTTATTAGTGATTAGAGAGTAGCATGTATATCCTTTTTGGTTGGAGGAGTAACTGTGTATATATCTGAGAAATTTGAGATCTTGTTTGATGTGGTGTGTTAATAGGTGTGAACAAAAACGGAACAACCAAAGACTTTCAATGGTAAGTTGGAGGGAAAAAAACAAATATGTGACTCAAATTTCGTTAGAACATTACGAGAGATTTGAAATTTTAGGGCACAATTAGACATTTTATTAATGAGATGGATGATATCATACTTGCAAAAATAAGGGCCAATAGTAAAATAAAAATATTCTTTAGCATTATCAATTTTAAGAACTTGAATTTTCCTTCGAAATCAAGTATCATGGAGTGAAATGATTGATATATGGTGGTGGTTCAAGAATTTTATTTCACAAGGAATGTCAAAGTTATTTTAGTATAATCTTCTCTTAATGATAGAGATCGTTGTGCCCCGTTTGTATTTTTTATTTGGGAGGGTCCTTAGATATTACTGTGAATTATAGCAACAGAATGTGAAGTATTGTGTTATAATTTATAATGAACATGTCTATTATGTTTTGCAAGTTGATATGTTTCACATTGATAGAAATGAGGCTTTTTATTGATAAATATATGTGAAAAAAAAATTTCGACAAAAACACAATTTGGATGATAAAAGCGACAAAGCCTTAACATTACTTGACTTTCAACTAAAGCAGACTTAGAATCAGAAACTAGATTAGTTGAACTACACTCAGAAATACAACTTAACAGATGAACTTGTTCACCGATGAGATTATTTTCTTTAAGCAGATATAGACCACTATGCATCTCAGTACAATCATCATCCCTGAGTCCACTACCTGAAAAATCACAAAAATTAGAAAAGTTTAGTCACACAGTTTAAGTCACAATAAGTTTTCCGATTGAAAGTAGATTGTAATCTAAATTTAGAACATAAAGAACAGAATAAATGTGAAGATCATTTGTCAATTCGACTGATCCAGCTCCTGCTACTGCAGAGAATAAACCATCAGTTGTTTAAAATGTAGAGTGAATGGTGCATGGGTTGTAATTTTTGAAGACATTAATATCTCCCATCATATGATCAAAAGATTTGGGTCAACTATCCAATATTTTAGTTTATTGCTTTGAACAGTAAGATCATGGGGTAAGATATCATGGTGTGCCACCAGATTGATCGATTGTTCGGTCGAGGATTGCGGCACTTGAACAAAACTGTAACTATGACCAAGCTTTTTTTTTTTTTGCATTGCCTCAATTTGCTCCCTAGTGAATAGACTTATGCAATGTTGTTGGTTGTGACATCAATATTTACACGGTTCTCACTGTCATCTCTTCAATTAGATGGCAATCTACAGGCTAATCATGTAATTTCAAATATTTATTCTTCACATAACCAAGTTTCTTACGATGGTCGCACCACGGTCATCCCTTCTTTGGCCTAATACTCTAAGAGAAATTTTGAGACATAAAGCAGATCCTTCAACAGATGGTGTGGTGTGATTGTCCGTCATAATCAACTTATTTCTGCTCTCCTCCCTTTGAGAAACTGCAAAGGCTTCCCGAGTAGTAGGGATGGGTTTAAATCCCATGATTCTCCCCCAAACTTCTCTAAATCTTTATTTAGTCCAAGAAGAAATTTGTTCAATAATTCTTCTATACAAATCAAATAATTTCTAGGGATGAACCACGTACATGTCCAATTGCAGGCAACAACGAGTGAGTGTTGAAATATTGAATATCACTGAATTATTCGTCATAGATCATGTAGTCTGGTCTCAATCTCAAATAGCTATGAGGGAGTTTTCATTACTAGAGTAATTTTAACACGCAACCTCCCATATCTCTATGACTGTCCTATAGAATAGGAAATTTTCTTTAAAGTCCGTGGTCATGAAATTTATTAACCATAACATAACCATGTGGTAGTTAGTTTTTAGTCTTGGTATTTTGAATCAGTAATTTTTAGAGCTGAATTTACCTCTGTGAGATGTACTTCTTTCCCTCTGTCACAGATGTACATGAAGACGAACTGTAACCATTTAAAAAAATTATAGCCATNAGTTTTAAGTACGGTAGGGACTAAAACATAAGCTCGGATCTAGAGGTAACTGCCAAGGAAGAAGATTGTCATTCCATGCCATGTTTGACCATGATAAGATTGTAAAGTTTGAATCGAGAAGATCAATTGTCCGAACAAAAAAAAGGAGGACCTTATTTCGATAGTTTGGTTGGACAAGTGAACACGAACTAGAAGGACATGCACAACTCTCGAATTCCAAGCAATCAGCACTCGATGAGAGGAGGTTAGGTCGTTTGCAAGTTCACAACTCATGAGGTGGAGGAAAGGGCAAGACGAATCATTCATCGACCGAAGCAGCAACAGTGTTATAAGAGGGCAGATGACGAGCTAATCTTCTTAAATCAAATAATTTGAACAAATTTGTGACGCGCAAATGAAAAGATCTATAATGTGGAAACGGAAGGATTCGAACGACAACAGTATCGTGCAAGGACAACGACCAGAAGATCTTTGTTTCGGACGACAGCTCGTGCCTATGAGAGGAGATGCTTCAGCGATCTCGTTCGAACGAAAAGATCAAACAAGTGAGATGTTCAAACGGAGCTGACGATCAATCAAGATGTTCGAACAAAATGTAAGAAAGGGGACGAGCCCTGCGTTCTCATCTGGGAGGCGAAGCAACGACGCGACGTGAAAGAGACGTCTGAGATGTCAGAGAGGAAACAACGACCTCAAGCGCGTGTACATAAGGATGGCATCGAATGACAGCTTCGGAGGTTTCTATGAATCAGTCATGATCAATGGTGAGGAATAAGGTTGTGACCCAACAAAAACAATTCCAGAGCTCTGACACCATGTAGAATTCTTGAATAAATTTTATTTCTCTCAAATCATGCATTACATCTTGCAACATATATATAATAAAGCAAAAATAAAAAAAAATCCTCCAAATTAAAAAAACAGGAAAAGAAAATATCTAATAAAAAAATAAAATTAATAAAATATATTTTGAAGAAAAAATAAATTCTTTCCTGATATAGATTGACAATTTCTAGTAGTATCCTATCATGAAAAAGAAAGGGTTGACCATTTCAAATTGATGGATGGTGCCATTTATATATCTATTTTCCCACTTTCTCAAATAACCATTTGGACCAAGCAAGGTTGTTGGAAGAAATTCTTCCTATTTAAATTGTATGAATAGTTTAAAAAGGTGAGTGCTCCATGAAGACTCATAAAATAATATTGTGATTTGGTAAGGTGGTGTGAGAATCTATCTCCTCTCCTTCTTTATTATGCCTCATTAGGACACTCTTTTAATTGTTAGCATATCTTAGATAGAACCTATCCCTAATGCGATATTAGAAAGGGAAATAGAAGAGAAAAGAAATACGAAAACAGGAATGCTCCTTTGCTTCTTATCTGGCCAAAACATACCCTAAATATAAAATTTTATAATGGGTAAAAAACAATATAAAGAAAGACAAGCCCTGATAAAAAAGAAAAAGAAACAATACAGCAGCAATTACATTTAAAAACTGCTTATTATAGATGATAGAATCCCCGAAATTTAATTATTCAATGCAATAAGTGTTGCCAATGAAATATCTCATGCCCATAGCCTCTACACACCAATCCAAGTGTTATCCAACCTCCAGTTCATCAATCCAAGTGTCAAACAGGCATCTAAGGAGGTCTAGAGAAACCATGGCCATAGAAACGATCAATTCCAAGTCTATACTAATAGTACCATCAACAAAATGTAAAAAGAGGTTAACATTCAAATAGAAGGTTGATTTTGTGAATCAAAAGACTAGAATGCATCTCTGACAAAAGTTATTAAACCTCAGTAAAATAATTTGCAAAGCAATCAATTCCATCATAAAAACTTCCTCCTTCTGACACTATCCTGTGTTTTTGTAGATAAAGTGTTATGTTAAACTCAACCATGCCATCAATTTGTTGCAATAATGAACAAAGGATCAACACTATCATGAATATCTATAATGATATTAAACATATTCATGTACAGTGACATTTTCAAATATTGTATAATAGCTAAAAATATATCTCATGATCAAAGCACAAGAAAATAAAATAGCTATTTGGGATTCTCCTTAAGTAAAATAAAGAAAATAGAATATAGATCATGTTGATCAAGCAGCTTCATAATCGCACAATACCTCTTCACCAATAAATTGGCATATTGTTGTCTCTATTTGGTAAGGCAGTCTTCTATCCTTCTGATTTCAACTGCACCATAACGTTTCCTGTCTGACAAGAATACTAACACTAATAGGATCATAAAAGTTCTCTCTAAAACATCATCCAAACAATATTTTCTTGATATGGGCCAATTTTAGGCAATCTCCACATCTTCATTATCATAAAGATTACAAGTTTTCGCCTATATCGGATCCATCAGGTACAACAATTCAAAAATACTGGTAATTTTAACTCTGAAATGACTTACAGATAGGGGTCTGTATTATTTGGTCAAAATTGAAAAATCAAACTAAACTAAGTTTATTTTGTTGAAAAATCAAAATTCGGCTTTTTTTTTTACTTTTAATATTAGGCTTTTTATTTTCAATTTAGTTTTCATTATCATTAAACCAAAGTAATCAAAAAAATGAATAATATTAAGATTAGCATTCATTTGGAAATAAAAAAACTTGAGCATATGACATGTTTTATTCTATGTTAGGCCTTTTTTAAAAAATATGTTAATGAGATGGTGAGGAGATAAGAAAAAGAAATGAAATTTTTAATTTGAAATAGAACCTTAAGTTTTAGGGTTTGTTTGGGGCAGCTTATAAGTGCGGGCGGCATTTTCAAAATGTCGATGTATTGTTTGGTTTGCGTGTTTCGCCAGCTTATCCGAAACTGCATTTGAATTTTTATACTAAACGCATGTTATGGGTCGACCCCTCTGGTAGGCCCGTAAGCCGTGTTTCAGGATAAACAGCTTATCCTAAAACAGATAAGCTGCCCCAAACGGACCCTTAATTACTTCAGGTCATATGCTAAATTTCTCAATCGATAAAACAAAACTTATTTTGATTCAGTTTGGATCAGTTTTAGCAAAAATTCAGTCTCCCCAGTTTTTAGATTTTGAATTTCGGTTTCATTCTATTTGAATAATTTGTGAACCTGCCTATCCAAATTAACTGATTGCACACGCTTATTTACAGCCCCTAGCAAGCTTCCCAATGAAAGCAGACTAAATAGTTAACCTCTCTAAAAACTCAATTTTTTTCCCCAAATGTAAAGTGGATTTATTAAACCAGTTGAGTTCATTTTTAGTCTAACAAACCATAGCAAGTGTGCAAGTAAAACTTGATGCTTCTTAGCTTTCATATCCTTCAAGTAATATAGACAATCTACTCAAAGGTTCCCTGGACTTTACAGAACCAAGAATAAGTACATGACCACATCTTAAGCTAACATATCAATTCTCTACTCGAAATCCACATTAAACACAACTAGAACATAATATAAGATAATCACTAAAGCATTCAAATGCAAGCAATCCTTCTCCTTCCAATCCAATACTTTCAAGATATTACTTCCTAATAATTCCAAAACCAAACCCAATCAAAAATCCATCAACCCACCTTGCAGCTTTCCTCGTCCTCTTTCTAACTCACCAAAACAATCACAAAGCAGGAAAAAAAGCTGAATCTAAAACCGAAAACCATAAGGGGCCGATTGGCAGCAAATTTTGAACAAGGTTTAATCAAGATCTAAAATAAATATTACCAAACAGTACAAAACGGAAAACGAACTTAATCAATCCTAAAGAATGTTTGGAATTTTAACTCGCACCCCGCCAGCCCCGTCGATGCTGTTCCCAAACGAGTTCCGTTCAAACTCTTCTTCTCCTTCGCAAGCCGCTGGTTCCGCCGATGCCTTACGCTAGAAAGCTTCCATCACGTACCCTTCGCCTTCTTTACAAGCCGCAAATCCAGTGGCGCCTTCCGCCCGGAGAGAGTTCCCGTCACGAACTCTCCTTCTTCTTCACACGCCGGCAATCCTGTCGTCGCCTTCCCCAGCAAGCTTCCGTCACAAATTCTTCTTCTCCTGCACACGATTTCCCCTTCCTCGGCTCTGCCTTATCGTGGAGGGTTTCGGGGAAATGGGATGGAGCGCAAGTGGAAGAAGCGAATGCTTCCTCTCATAAAGTAGCCTAACTTATGTACCACGATATTAATCTACTTCTCTTCATTAAAGTTTAATTTATTATGGGGATGAGTTTATATAAAGTTTAATTTGCGTTCACACATGGCCGTGGATTGTATGGTGGTCCATCCGGTCCTCCTATGCATGCAATAATTTCTACTGACTTCCTCCCTCATGGAAATATCTCATATTTGGAGCTCACAAATATATATATATTAATATTTGTTTATTAAATAAAATTTTTGTTTGATTATCTTATAGTTGGGAGAAAAATTTGTGTATTGGTGGGTTATAGATATGTTACAGAGATGTTACAAAGGATGCAACATATATATAACCCTCAAATACCCTTTAAATGACCTACGACGTACGCAGCTCTGCGTACATCTTACGTACGCAAATTTTTCTCCATATTAGAGCCAAAGTATTGAATTAGTAAATATGAATCTCCATGTGGAATTTTAAGGAATGAAAAAGACATGTTTAAAAAGGAAAATATAATCATTTTTCTTATGCAATTTATTGTTGCTATGGGCTCTATACTATTAGTAGTAAATATAGAAATACATTCTATAATATCATATATCATCTATCTCGGTTATCCATATATATTGAGCGGGAGTTTAAGGTTTAGGGTTATAGACATAGTGAGTGCTTGCCGTAAAAAAAAATTCTCATGTAAAAATATTTATATAAGAGTTTACTCTAAATGTTATAACTTTACCCATTCTTAAAAAAATGTCCAACTTAACCACTTTTTTTATATTATTATTAATTTTTATATTTTGTTCTACTTATATTTTGTTGTTGTAAATTTGATTATATTATCATGGTAATTATCTGTAATTTTATGTAAATTATTATTACTAATTTTTTTAGTTATTTTATTGATTAATTATTTATTTAATATTTAATTACCTCAAGTTGCCAAAAACTTGCTAAAATAAAGCAAATGAAAAACAAGGAAAAACCTTTTTTTTTTGTTCTTTTGTTAGTACATGTTTTAGTGAAAAACATTGCTTTCATATTAAATTACCTACATAATGATTTGTTTGGGGCAGCTGTAGCATTTTAAAGAAGCAGTTGCAGAAGAAACTACCGTTCAAAAAGTTGTGGTGACTATTACAAAAAAAAATTTTTGGATAAGTCTAACCGCAGTTTTCTAGCAGCCACCGCGAGTAGTCAGTTCTAGTGGCAAAAGACAGCTTTCAATTGTGGTTTTTTAAAAAGCAAGTAAAATGCAGTTTTGTTAAACAGAAAAAACTGTGGTGCGATATCGCACCGCAGCCCCAAACGCACCCCAATGCAAAAGATGACTTATTTTTTTATTAGAATATTGACAATGCTTTCATAATTGTAGATAGCTGTTATCATCATAATAAGAGAAAAATGCACATCATATATTCATATTTTTTTTTTTAAATGATGACACATGGCATTAGTTTTATATTTCATAAAAAAATTAGACAGGTTTACATACTTACCACTTAATTCATTTGTATTTAAATATGTTGTGTGGCGTAGAATTCATTATGGTTGAGTTATTTTAACGTCTCAGCATTGTATGAGAATCAACTCACACTCACAAATAAAGGAAGAACTAATAAAGAGGTTATAAGGGAAAAAATCGTTGGGTATAATTCAGTTGAAATAATTCAAATATCTATATGCATGTTACAAGGCATTACCTGCTCTTGAACAATAGAAAAAAGTATTAGAATAGTGGAAGGTATTGTCTTGACTTTTATTATATGAGTGGCGGAAAACATTGGGAAAGTGACAACACTTGGTTGTAACTATGGAAAAAACAATGATAGGGGTTGTGTGGTGATAATATAGAATCATGTTCACTGTTGGTGTTGGCAAAGCAATGGTGGTCTGCCGATGGTGGTTGGAAGACGTTGGTAGTCTGACGGTGATAATGATGCTAGTCGGGCAACAATGGTCCAATGACAACAATGACAAAACAATGGTGGTTTGGTGGTGCCTATGGTTGTGGGCGGGCAACAGTGGTCTGGAGGCGACAACGATGGTGAATGGTGATCTAATGACGGTGATGGTGATGTTGCGGCCTGACGACGGTGGCCCGGCAATGATGAAAGTGGCGGACAAGCATTAGTCATGTGATTTAAATAATGGTAATTTTAATGTGATTCGAAAGATTAGGGTGGTCTAATTGTAAAAAAGCAAAGGCTGTGTTAGATCTGTNACAAGTTTTCGCCTATATCGGATCCATCAGGTACAACAATTCAAAAATACTGGTAATTTTAACTCTGAAATGCCTTACAGATAGGGGTCTGTATTATTTGGTCAAAATTGAAAAATCAAACTAAACTAAGTTCATTTTGTTGAAAAATCAAAATTCGGCTTTTTTTTTTTACTTTTAGTAAGGTTTTTTTTTTTCAATTTAGTTTTGATTATCATTAAACCAAAGTAATCAAAAAAATGAAGAATATTAAGATTAGCATTCATTTGGAAATAAAAAAACTTGAGCATATGACATATTTTATTCTATGTTAGGCCTTTTTTTAAAAAGATGTTAATGAGATGGTGAGGAGATAAGAAAAAGAAATGAAATTTTTAATTTGAAATAGAACCTTAAGTTTTAATTACTTCAGGTCATATGCTAAATTTCTGAATTGATAAAACAAAACTAGATTTTGATTCAGTTTGGATCAGTTTTAGCAAAAATTCAGTCTCCCCGGTTCTTAGATTTTGAATTTCGGTTTCATTCGATTTGACTAATTTGTGAACCTGCCTATCAAAATTAACTGATTGCACATGCTTATTTACATCCCCTAGCAAGCTTCCCAATGAAAGCAGACTAAATAGTTAACCTCTCTAAAAACTCAATTTTTTTCCCCAAATGTAACGTGGATTTATTAAACCAGTTGAGTTCATTTTTAGTCTAACAAACCATAGCAAGCGTGCAAGTAAAACTTGTTGCTTCTTAGCTTTCATAATCCTTCAAGTAATATAGACAATCTACTCAAAGGTTCCCTGGACTTGACAGAACCACGAATAAGTACATTACCACATTTTAAGCTAGCATATCAATTCTCTACTCGAAATCCACATTAAACACAACTAGAACATAATATAAGATAATCACTAAAGCATTCAAGTGCAAGCAATCCTTCTCCTTCCAACCCAATACGTTCAAGATATTACTTCCTAATAATTCCAGCACCAAACCCAATCAAAAATCCATCAACCCACCTTGCAGCTTTCCTCGTCCTCTTTCTAACTCACCAAAACAATCACAAAGCATGAAAAAAAGCTGAATCTAAAACCGAAAACCATAAGGGGCGGATTGTNCAAACCCAATCAAAAATCCATCAACCCACCTTGCAGCTTTCCTCGTCCTCTTTCTAACTCACCAAAACAATCACAAAGCAGGAAAAAAAGCTGAATCTAAAACCGAAAACCATAAGGGGCCGATTGGCAGCAAATTTTGAACAAGGTTTAATCAAGATCTAAAATAAATATTACCAAACAGTACAAAACGGAAAACGAACTTAATCAATCCTAAAGAATGTTTGGAATTTTAACTCGCACCCCGCCAGCCCCGTCGATGCTGTTCCCAAACGAGTTCCGTTCAAACTCTTCTTCTCCTTCGCAAGCCGCTGGTTCCGCCGATGCCTTACGCTAGAAAGCTTCCATCACGTACCCTTCGCCTTCTTTACAAGCCGCAAATCCAGTGGCGCCTTCCGCCCGGAGAGAGTTCC
>JXCR01114848.1:19894-39962 GCA_002079205.1 Phalaenopsis hybrid cultivar | reverse complement strand
ATATGTATATATATATATATATGTATATATATATATATATATATATGTATATAGGTATATCTATACGTCTATATGTATATAGGTATATCTATATGTCTATATATATAGGTATATCTATTAAATGGATATTTCCCCCTCTACTCTCTTTATTAATGTCCATAATAAGCTCTTAAACAATAAGATCATTATCTCAAATGTTTCTATGTTTTAAGAAAGCAGATTGTTCAAGANTAAAAGGATATTTCCCCCTCTACTCTCTTTATTAATGTCCATAATAAGCTCTTAAACAATAAGATCATTATCACAAATTTTTCTATGTTTTAAGAAAGCAGATTGTTCAAGGCAAATAATGTTATTCAAAATGGGTTGCAATCTCTTCACCCTAATTTTAGAAATAATTTTGGATAAGACAGTATTCAGGCTAATATGTCGAAACCCATCCCAAGTGGTAGCATTATGCACTTTAGGGATCAAGACAATATTAAAGGTTTTAAAATATTTAGGCAAATCAATACCTCTAAAAAAGTCTTGAATAGATGTAATAACATCAACATGAATAATGCTCCAACCATTCTTATAGAACTCAACCATGAATCCATCAGGGCTAGTAGCTTTGTCATCTTCCATATGATCAACTATATCTTTGATTTCCACTCTAGTAGGAATACAAGTAAGTAAATAATTATCAATAACATTATTACCATGATAAAGAGAACTATCCAGATGAATCAAAAGACCTCCATCAGTGCTAAAAGCAGTGGAAAAATATTGAACACCATTATGAGAAATATCATTGATATTAGATAACACAGTACCATCAACGGTAATAATCTTAGAGATGAAATTAAGTTTCCTTCTATTATTAATGCAAGCATGAAAATAGGCAGTATTTACATCACCATCCAAAAAATGAGCCTTTGCTCCTTTTTTAGCATAAAAATTTTCCTCCATAGAAATAGCTTCACTTAGCTTTTGCTGACCNGCTCCTTTTTTAGCATAAAAATTTTCCTCCATAGAAATAGCTTCACTTAGCTTTTGCTGACCCTGAAGCAAAGCATCCCAAGCAATAAGTTTATTAGCATAATCAAGCTCAAGAGATTTAACCTTGTCTTCATTAGACACAATGTTTCGATGAAGATTCCCAAAAACTTCCCAAATATAATTACGAAGAGCTTTAGTTAAATTCTTATGTAAACACCACAATCTATAACCATAAGACCCAGCAACATTAGCCTTCCAGTAATTATGAAGGAACTGCTTATAACCTTCATGAAGAGTCCGCATATTATAAAATCTAAATTGATAATTAGTCATATGAGAGCTATCCATAATCTTCAGCAAGATAGGGGCATGATCAGAATCTCAAATAGACAAATGTTGAAAATTATTCAAAGAAAAAGTACTAATCCAATTGGAATTAGCAACAAATCTATCAAGACGTTCAAAAACCACGCCTTTATGCAAAGTAAATGGGTTTCCATTAAAATCAAAATAAAAAAGCTCTGCATCCATTAGAGTGTCATTAAACTGAGTAATTAGAGTAGTATTAGGAGGAACTCCTTTTTTCTCAGAAACAGAAGAAATCATATTGAAATCCCCGCCCATAAGCCAAGCCTCATTTAATGGATTAATGGATTTAATCAAACTCCAAAGCTCAAGAGGTACTTGTTTAGTGTAGCCAGCTTAAATGATAGTAAAAAGAAAAGATTCATTAGAAAAATGAACTCTAATATGCAGTAATTGATGATGATTGATAAGAATATCAATCCTTATAGAATCCTTCTAGAAAAACAAAATCTTATTATTAAGATTAGCAAAAGAATTGAAAGCACCAAATCTCTTCAAATAAAAATCATTATTCCTAGCAGTAACCATAGGTTCCAGAATACCAAGAAACTGTAATTTATAAGCACAAATTAAAATNATTAAGATTAGCAAAAGAATTGAAAGCACCAAATCTCTTCAAATAAAAATCATTATTCCTAGCAGTAACCATTGGTTCCAGAATACCAAGAAACTGTAATTTATAAGCACAAATTAAAACTTTGAGTCGGTTAGAAGCACAAGACTTCACTAAGCCTCTAATATTCTAAACTATTGTATTAAACCTCATCAATAAAACTTTTTTCCTCTGTTGGATCTAGGAATAATAGCCAAATCAGACTTATCAATTTCCTTCCCATTAAATGAGAATGAAAAGCCTAAGGATTTACATAGCTTAATTCCCCGTTGCCTCTAAATTTTCTCTTTCACGAAGAATGTTGTACCATTCAATCTTCCTCTAACTCAATTCGAGTAAGAGCAAAACTTTCCTTAACGACATGGTTAACATGTAAAACCAATTGTTTATCACTATATGAAAGAGTAATAGTATTGTTATCTAAGACCACCATATCAGAATCACAATTTTCTTTAGTAACAATATCTTATTATCATTGTAAAAAGGAACAACATTCTCTTTAATCAATGAATTATCAACAACATTAATAACAATATCAGTAACCAAATTCGTATTATTGCTAGTTTTAACAGATAAAGAATGTTTAGACCCCACTCTATCCTCCTTATTGTGTAAAACATAAGTCAGCAGATTCAGAGTAGTATTAGTTTCACTGTGAGTTTTGCCAAATTTAGATTTATTATTCTTTAACTCAGGGTGAGCATGATAACAATGAGAAAGCAGATGCTTAAACATCTTGCATTTAGAACAATAATGTGGTACAAATTCCATATCATATTTTTGTCAGTAACCATCATTCAAATTCCCCATCCAAATAAAATCTTGAAAATTAGAGGTAACATCTTGTTCAACCAAAATTCGAGCCATTAAAGGCCTAGAGAGATTACTATAGGCAATATCCATTTTTAAAGGTTTCCCAAAAATAGAACCCAAAGAGTAAAGAACATTCGAGGTTAAATAATAAAGTTTCAAACCAGAAAATCTAATCTAATAGGCACAATCAGAGGTTCTTCCTTAGGATTGAATTTAGGAGTCCATTTGAGAGGTTTCATATCACACTTCTCAATTGTCAAAACCTTTCTAGCAAAAAGTGAGGTACNAGTCCATTTGAGAAGTTTCATATAACACTTCTCAATTGTCAAAACCTTTCTAGCAAAAAGTGAGGTATAATCATCCTCTAATTGCAATTTAATCATAAGATTTTGATTATTAATAAACCCCAAATTCCATCTGCCAACCAAATGTAAATAAGAAAAAAATTTACAAATAACTTCCAACTTGGGATGAGCAAGAGAAAATTTACCAACCAAAGTATACTTTAAGAGTTCAATGAGAACATCTGTATCTTCTTCAGTAAAAAGAAGTGTAGGTTTACCATTCTTACGGGAAGGTTTTTGAAGCAAACCACCCGAATCATTCTCTGATATTAGATTTTGAAAATCCAACGGGAAATGAACCTCTCTTGACCCATAGAGTTTACTTGAAACCACATCCTTGAAGGATGGGGCAACTGAAGCCATGAGTTGAAATTGGATATAGAGAATCCAATCAAAAAACAACGAACAAAGAACCATAATTAGAAGATCGCCGAGAAGAACAAGAAAGCTCCAACAATCATCGTGTCTCCCACAAATTATAGTGTTATTATAGTATTATTGTAGAGGTGTTATTACGAGTCATTGAGGTGGCGGTCTTATTGTGGGGTTTCTGTGGTTGTATTATGTTGTTATTAGTGGTTTGCAAAGGCGTCATTATGATCTTTTTCGTCGTTTGGAGTTACTATTATTTAGGGTTTGTCGTGATTGTATTGCAAGTTTGGAGGTGGTGTTATGGGGTGTTTTTATGGTTTTATTAGCTTGATTTTAGTCCAAATCAAGCCTGAACCTAACCTAAACATCTTTTCCACTTTAATTCAACTTATATAGACATGGTACAAGGCAATTGGTGAATTTTTAGAGATTATCATGAGAAAAATTGGAGTATGCATTTGGAAAATTTGGATTTGGCAGATGATTTCAAGTTTCATGAATTTTAGGTGAATTTGGGTCTTAGCTTTGATGATTTTTAATTGAGACCTGAAATTGGGTAGAGTTGGATTTGATTTTGAAATTTGGTAAGGTCCAAGTAAATCNATTGGTGAATTTTTAGAGATTATCATGAGAAAAATTGGAGTATGCATTTGGAAAATTTGGATTTGGCAGATGGTTTCAAGTTTTATGAATTTTAGGTGAATTTGGGTCTTAGCTTTGATGATTTTTAATTGAGACCTGAAATTTGGTAGAGTTGGATTTGATTTTGAAATTTGGTAAGGTCCAAGTAAATTTGAATTTGGACTTGGGGCAATATCGGATTTGTGCTTGAAACTTGGTGTGGTTGGGTTTGATTTTAGATTTTGGGTAATTGGGGTGGAAAATTGAGATAATTTTTTAATTTTGGTGAAAATTTGGATGTCTGGAAATTTTGGATCTGAGCTTTAAATTTGATGGGGTTGAAGTTGATTTTGGATTTTTTGTAGGATTTAGTGTAAGTTGAATTTGATTTTGCATGTTGTGTGGAATTTGATGTAAAAATATATGAATTTGAATTTGGGGTCCATGAGAGTTGGGTTTGAAGTTCGGACTTGATTTTGGATTAAAAATTGGGTAATTTTGGATGGTTTGGAGTGAATTTTGATGATGATGTGTGCAGTGTATTTGGAGTGTAGAGAGTATGAGGTGCCCAAGCCACCTAAGGTCAAAAAGGGTGTCCCTAAGGCCTTGTGATCCTATAGGGGCATATTTTTGAGTCTTCACATGCTGATCTCAACCACCCAATTGCTAGAGGTTTATGACCACCCGTGTGATACTCCAAAAAAAGACAGTAAGTGGTTTGAAATTCTAAAAGAGGTGGGTCCCATCACTAGGCTTCTAGGATAGTCAAAGGAAAAATCCTATGACTAGATCCTAAGTTCTAAGAGGAAGTTTAGACTTCACCAAAAATGAGGTCAACACATCAGAACGACTTTAATGATGGACTTTTTTTTCCTTATAGATTTAACTCCAACCCACGGGATGAGGTGAAGGAATTACTTTTAGAAGAGGTTGTGATTCAAACGACGAGTCAGTTGGAAAGTCAAGTAGTTGCAATAAGGAATTTAAAAAACCAACTAGGGCAGATTATTAATTCAATTAACAATTACCCCCCAAAGATTTTACTTAGTGACCCTGAGATAAACCCTGAGGAGAAGAATGGTGAACAAGATAAAGTTATTCAACTAAGTAGTGGAAGAGAATTGGAGAATATGGTACCAATAAATGATGCGTTAAGAAAAGAGGAAAAGGACATTGAAAGACCAATGGAAGTAATTCCTTAGAAATTAGAAAAACTTATTTCATCAACCACGATAGCTATAGAAAGTCCACCACCACCATCTCGTCAAAGAATATTGATACAAAAATTAGACCAACAAGATTTATAGAAGAATTCAGAAAATTAACTATAAATATTCCATTTGCCGAGGCATTAAAATAAATGCCCAGTTATGTGAAGTTTAAGGAGGTTCTTGATGAAAAAAAGAAGTTTAAGGATCATGCAATATCTAGCTTTATGAACGAGGTAATTGAGCCAATGATATATCTTATAGTAGTATCCCAAGGGGAAGAATTAGAAGATCACTTGAGATAAAAGAGTAATTTAGTAGAATTTGATCACAGATCTGAAAAACCACGAGCGAATCCAATCCAAAATTTAGGAGATCTTGAACTATCATATAGAGATCCATTTCTTATAAATTTCAAGGAGGATATTAATATGAAAATTGAGAAAATCATTAGAAGAATATTGGATTTAGAAAGTATAATGAGGAATTATAATTTGAATCAATCTGAAAAGAAAAGGTTGACTGAAAAACTAAAATTTGAGGATATTGTAGGAATCCCTGGATCCAGAAAAAATTAGGTTGTTGATCAAGGATTACTTAAATGAAATTTTGATCCAGGACAAACCTTGTATCAGGCTGGCGACGTTAAACCTAGTGCTTCGTGGGAGGCAACCCATGGTTATCTTTTGTTAGTGTGTTTGTGAGATGTAATTGTTCAAGATTAGATATTTTTGTTTTAGTGTGGATTGATCCTTTTGATTGATTTTGGTGGATATTTGGATTAATAGTGAATTGATTTGATCTTTATGGGTCATTGTGGATTGATCAGTTTGATTGATGTTGGTGGATGTTTGGATTGTTAGTGGTTTGATTTGATCTTTGTGTGTCATGAGGTAATTGATTCCTTAACTTTTTATTATGACTAAACTTGTATATGTTCTCTTGTAGTAGTTGGATTGATAAGTCCACTATGACTTAGGTCTCAACCGGATTTGAGTTTTACATGAGACATCTTGAATTTGGACAGTGACAAATCCATCTCAATTTTGTTACTTCCTTTCTTACTTTATTTTCATTTGGTAAGAGTCGCGAACCTATTTGATGAGCAACATGTGGATGATCTTACATTATCTTTTATATTGTTAGAGGTGCATACTTAAAAAGGATATGGTGATGTCTGGGGTTGGTGCTCGAGAGTCAATATATCAGGGATAAGCATATCTAGGGGATTTAAATTTATAAAAACACTTTAAAGTACCCGNATTCCTTAACTTTTTATTATGACTAAACTTGTATATGTTCTCTTGTAGTAGTTGGATTGATAAGTCCACTATAACTTAGGTCTCAACCGAATTTGAGTTTTACATGAGACATCTTGAATTTGGAGAGTGACAAATCCATCTCAATATTGTTACTTCCTTTCTCTTACTTTATTTTCATTTGGTAAGAGTCGCGAACCTATTTGATGAGCAACATGTGGATGATCTTACATTATCTTTTATATTGTTAGAGGTGCATACTTAAAAGGATATGGTGATGTCTGGGGTTGGTGCTCGAGAGTCAATATATCATGGATAAGCATATCTAGGGGATTTAAATTTATAAAAACACTTTAAAGTACCCAATATATCAGTGTAATGATTTATTTAGAAATTGGAAGTAAGGTAATGAAATGCGATGAGTTAAAGGAAGAATTGACATCATTTATCGTGTGTGTTTGTGTTTGTGTTATAACAATATAGAGATTTGGAGAACACTTAAATATATATATATATATATATATATATTCCTATGCCGATATCTGTCATGCTTGTTAGACCATTCTTTAATTAAATTTTTATTCTGAAATGTTTAGTTTAGATTTACTTTCTGTCACAAATTATTCCATCCTGGTGAATACTTATAAATGTTTCTAATAAACATTTGTGGTTGATAAAAATTTTAAATTGTTTTTCTTCCTGCTTATATTTTCTGTACTGAATGCTATACATGATAAAAATTAAATTTGGGGGTAGGAAGAAAAATAAATTTCAAAGTTAGTATATTTCCTCTTAGTTTAATATTATTGCAAGCATGTTTTACGCTAGATTGACTTTCTTCTGCAATCATTCTATCCTAATTATGCATGTATATGAATATGATGGGATATTGTAGTTGCCGATAAATTGAGCTTTTATTTTTCTTCCCAGTACATTTTATGGAATTGATTGCAAAATATTTAAAAATTCAAGTTTGGGGGGAGGAAGAAAAATCTTTCAAACTTAACTTTATTTGTCCTCAGTAACCTGCATTTATTTTGATATCACTTTTAAAATGACTTGTGGTATGTGGTGTTAACTTTAGGTTACTATAACTTTCATTTTAGGAATGTTAGAAAAATAACTTACTTGAGATCCTATGTGATGAAACTGCTCTAGAGTTAAGATATTTTGTAGGAAACATTAAGAAAATGATTCTACTATTTATGGTATAAAGAAGTTGAATATTTGAAAAGATAAGATTCTTAGACTTATACTTAATAAGAATTGAGTCTATTGAAACCTTTTTCAAACTAATACTTACACTTTTAAAAGGCAAGANTTCTTAGACTTATACTTAATAAGAATTGAGTCTATTGAAACCTTTTTCAAACTAATACTTACACTTTTAAAAAGCAAGAGAAAGTTTTGAGTTTTGAACTTTAGAAAGAGGATAGTGAAATTCAAAATTATTAAAAGTCTATCCAAATATAGTAATCCTCACATAAAAAAAAAGAAAAAAAAGAAAAAAAATAGTAGAGATGAAAAAGATCCTGAAAGAAAAGAAAAAAAAAGAAAAAAAAAGAAAAAAAGAAAAGAAAAAGAAAATATGTGAGGAGAAGCTTAAGGAGAAGCCTAATCAAAAATTGGTTTCACTTAAATCNAGAAAGAGGATAGTGAAATTCAAAATTATTAAAGGTCTATCCAGATATAGTAATCCTCACATAAAAAAAAGAAAAAAAAAAGAAAAAAAATAGTAGGGATTAAAAAGATCCTGAAAGAAAAGAAAAAAAAAGAAAAAAAAAAGAAAAAAAGAAAAGAAAAAGAAAATATGTGAGGAGAAGCTTAAGGAGAAGCCTAATCAAAAATTGGTTTCACTTAAATCTTTTTTTAATAAAAAGACTTAGAAACAATCCTAAGCTTATTCTTATTTTAAAAAGTATTAGTTAAATTGGTAAAGATAAGGTGCTTAAATTTTATTTTTATACTTTCTTTGAATTTTTAGTTTGACAAATTTCAATAACTTTTGAAGTAAATAGAATATCAAGATTCCTAAGTTGAATATGAGATATTTTTACACCCTAGTCCTAGGTTGATTTACTAGAAAATTTCTTAAGTTACACTATAATATTTCTAAGAATAAATTATATGAAACTCTACTGAAACCCACTACCTCAAATCAACAAATTGGGTCTTTAAAGTTATAGTGTTACTTGAGGACAAGTAACGTTTAAGTTTGGGGGAATTGATCCACCTAAAAATTACCTTTTTTTAGTGTACAATTTATGCTCATTTTATGCACATTTTTTATGATATTACAGTTTAAAAGAAGTTATTTTGCATATTTTTGTCTTCAGATACAAGAAATAGACTTTTGGTGAAAATGAAATAAAAACAGTGTAATTTGAAGCCAAATTGAGCAAAGAAGAAAATTTTGATCTGGCGCATTTCNACAGTTTAAAAGAAGTTATTTTGCATATTTTTGTCTTCAGATACAAGAAATAGACTTTTGGTGAAAATGAAACAAAAACAGTGTAATTTGAAGCCAAATTGAGCAAAGAAGAAAATTTTGATCTGGCGCATTCAAAATTCAGATTGCTAATTAGACTTGAAATGAATTCAAAAAATGCACATGAATACAATAGGCCAATTATTTTCTAATAATAATTCACAAGAATAATAATTTGCAGGAATAGTATTATTGTCTTCAGACAATATTTTTGTATAGTTATCCAACACATAAAATATTTGAAAAGGCACTTTAAAGATTTCTTTAAAATATTTTTTCGATTAGATATGCTTGTGTAAAATTAAATTCAAAGTAAACATTCATTTGAGGGTATTACAAAGATTTCCTTAAATCAAGTTATCAATGAGAGTATTACATAATGTAATCANATTAAATTCAAAGTAAACATTCATTTGAGGGTATTACAAAGATTTCCTTAAATCAAGTTATCAATGAGAGTNTATAAAGTGATGAATGTTTTTTGAGTGTGGGTCATGAATCACCACAATGAAGGTTTAGAGGCATCATATCAAGCCAAAGAAGTTTTATAAGGATACATAAATTGCTACGACAGTCATTCATTTGCTAAAAGCATGTAATCTCCTCTTATTCCTTACCCTCTCACTTCCTCTATTCCTTGTTTACCACAAAGATTTGCCTTATAGCTCCTCTCTTTATCCTCAACTGGGCTAGCTGTAAACTTGGCCACCATCATCAAAGANTATAAAGTGATGAATGTTTTTTGAGTGTGGGTCATGAATCACCACAATGAAGGTTTAGAGGCATCATATCAATCCAAAGAAGTTTTATAAGGATACATAAACGATTTGTGAATCCGCCACACTGGCTATGACAGCCATTCATTTGCTAAAGGCATGTAATCTCCTCTATTCCTTACTCTCTCACTTCCTCTATTCCTTATTTACCACAAGGATCTGCCTTATAGCTCCTCTCATCATCCTCAACTGGGCTAGCCATCATCAATAGGAGTTTACTAATAAATAATCTCATTAATTTAAATCAAGCCTTCTTATTTTATAGTTGGTTTGTGAAGTATAAGAATTGTTCTTGCAAGAGAATCACTACATTTTGCTAAAACAATTCATATGTTACTTCTCCATACAAGAATTATGCTAAATTTCTATATAATGCCTTCAAGTACCCTTATCGAAAATTTTCTTATCATTGACATAAATAGCAAAAATCAAGATGTTGGTGTGAAGACACTAAATTTAATTGATTTTGTATGATTTACTAACGATGTCGAGCCATTTTGACTAAATTTTGTACTAGTTGAGTGATTAGAATGCACATCTAGATAGTTTCCAAAGCAATAAACTATAACCCGTATTGACTGATCGAAGTTATAAAGAGCTAGCCCAGTTGAGCTTATTTGGTTGCTACTTTGGAATAATTTTTTTAACAGAGCTTAACAAATTTAGGAGGTATTCCTAATTAAATAGTATGATGAATGATCAGATTTTCCAACTACTGCAGATAAACCATTACTANGTGCACTAAACCTCACAATAATTAAACCATCATAGAAGGATCACTTGTGATAGTAGGGGAAGGTTTTAGATGCGACACCAAGATCAATAATGCTAACACATAGCTCAAAAATGTCTAACAAAGGGAGAAAATCCGATANGTGCACTAAACCTCACAATAATTAAACCATCATAGAAGGATCACTTGTGATAGTAGGGGAAGGTTTTAGATGTGACACCAAGATCAATAATGCTAACACATAGCTCAAAAATCTCTAACAAAGGGAGAAAATCCGATGCATAAAACTTTAATCACACATATTATTCCGCCCCTTATTTAATTAATTATTTACTTTTTTTAATAAAAAAAAATTTGAGTGATTTTTTTTGTGTTGTTGAGAACTCTGAAAAAACTTAATGAAGCTACAAAATTTCCCAATGATCCTTTAGAAGAGGAGATCATAACTATGAGGTAAAATCCTAAATTATTTAGACTTATGGCTTAATTTATCTAACCCTTTTTGCTTCTCCAATAATAGCTATCAAGAATGATACTGGAGAGTGAATTAGGTAAAGAAGCAATTATTACAAACCTGTGAGAGAACAAAAATAAAGGAGACATTGCTTTAGCATATCCATTGATGCGATCTATTATAACTATTTGTAGTTTTGTAGGGCTATCCAGTTAGGCATTTCAACTAACTTTATGCTTAACATGCCTTAATAGTAAGGGTGGATGTATTATTAGATTAAGNATTAGGTAAAGAAGCAATTATTACAAACCTGTGAGAGAACAAAAATAAAGGAGACATTGCTTTAGCATATCCGTTGATGTGATCTATTATAACTATTTGTAGTTTTGTAAGGCTATCCATCTAGGCATTTCAACTAACTTTATGCTTAACATGCCTTAATAGTAAGGGCGGATGTATTATTAGATTAATTTGACTTAGAAAGATAAAAAAATAATATGGCTTGATATAGATTTAGATTCACTTTATTAGTTGAATTTGAGTAAAGCTTGGTTTAGTTAGCTAAGTTGTCAATTCGAAAGCCAAAAATTTATAGAATTGGGGCCTATGTTCATTTAGGTCCAATTAGACCTATTTGGCTTAATTCAGTTTAATTAAGNTAAAGCTTGGTTTAGTTAGCTAAGTTGTCAATTCGAAAGCCAAAAATTTATAGAATTGGGGCCTATGTTCATGTAGGTCCAATTAGACCTATTTGGCTTAATTCAGCTTAATTAATCACATTAGGTTAGATAGAGTTCGTAATGGATTTAACCTAAGTTTAGGGCTAGTGGATAATCAATTTGATTAATTGAAGGTTAAAAGTGGTTTAGGTCTACTGTGTTGTCACTTGGACCTAAAATGAGCTACTTTTGGGTTAACGTATATATGCACAGGTCAATATGTTATTTACAATTCAATATAGAATTAGGGGCGCCAAAAGAATAATCCTAAGCTACACATGTCAACCAGAGTAAATGTAAGGTGCATGTGAATTCATCAAATATTAACCAAAATTAACTACATGATTACATGTGTCAAACNTTAGGGCTAGTGGATAATCAATTTGATTAATTGAAGGTTAAAAGTGGTTTAGGTCTACTGTGTTGTCACTTGAACCTAAAATGAGCTACTTTTGGGTTAACGTATATATGCACAAGTCAATATGTTATTTACAATTCAATATAGAATTAGGGGCGCCAAAAGAATAATCCTAAGCTACAAATGTCAACCAGAGTAAATGTAAAGTGCATGTGAATTCATCAAATATTAACCAAAATTAACTACATGATTACATGTGTCAAATTTAGGTTCTTTAAGATTCTTAGAATAAGATATGGTATATATATACTAGCATATGCTAGGTAAAAGAAAATTCCATATAGATTCTTATATATATAAGACTAGATTGGGAGAAAGACTTAAATTTACTTTGTCCATATGTAATATATGAAGTGGGTAAGTAAAAGTCTTATATTTCTAAGTATTTTCCATCTAAACATCTACACACAATTACTATACTTTTTCTGCCCATCCATATGGTCTCAAGATTATTCATGGATTAGACTTAGAGATAGAAAAAATATTGATAATGGGTTGCAATCTTTACATCAAAATATATATCCATCCAAGACTACTCTAAAGGCACATAATAACATTAGCAATTCCAGGAAGTTATAATGATCTACTTTATGGTTATTACGAAAATAATGATAATAAACTAGTTTCTTTACTATAATGACTCTCAATATCGTTTCTCATCCAATTATCCTTTGGCCAATAACCAGGTAAAGGAGAGCTTGATTTAGGCTTCTTAACGAGCTTAGTATGATTCATTTGAAAGTCCAAACATGCTAATAATAAAACTTTTTTGCTCTATTGAAATCATTACAATAAGACAATTAATATTTAGAGTTAATTTGGTCATCCTCTCCTTTAATTGTTGAAACAAATGCAGTTTTAGCTGCTTTGAATATTGCTATTTGTTGTGGTTGGAATAAAGTTGTGATTGAAATGAATTCTTTGGTGCTTTGAAATATTTGCAAATTACGCAAGGGGTATCTTTGGTTTCTAATTAGTCATATGAAGATAATTTTTGCTTGTCAAAGTGTTTTGCAAGTTCAGTGGTCCTTTATTCATCGCAGAATCAACATGCTAATTGGGCTACTAAGAATGATTTGGATTCACGGGAGGTTATTATATCCAACAGGATTCTGATGGACTTGTCTCGGTTGCTTCAAGGGGATTGCTTGGATCTGCCTTGTATATGTGTTAATATATGATTTTTTTGTTGTGTGAGTTGTATTGTGGCCTTTGGTTCCTATTTTTTTATTTTCCTTATGTGAGTCAAGTGTTTGTGGGTGTAGTAGAACATTTGACTACCTTTATATAAATTCTTTGATTGAGCAATCAAATTTCCTACTGGAATCATAAAAAAAGTGAATTTAGGAAACTATTAGTCAAACTCATGATTGCTTTGAAATTTTAAAAATTGCATTAAATTCACTTTGCATATTCGTTCATAAGTATATGAGCGTGGCAGAGTCAGAAACATTGAGATCTCATATACTACTAACTAGCTCAAGTTGGCATATTCGTTCATAAGTAAAATTCACTTTGCATAAAAGCTTCATAATAAAGTCTTAAAACATTGTAGTGAAGTTAATTTTTTGTGAGAAAACAACAATAATAAGACTCTTAATTAGGCTTTGCCAAATAAAAATATCTTTTTTCTCTACAAGTCAACTATAAGCTATTTATTTGTGGCACATGTGAAAGTGTTGTTGAAAATTTTGAGATTTTATTTTTGATTTAGTAAAAGTTATATCATTTTCCTATATAAAAAAAAAGTTATATCATTTTCCTATAAAAAAGATATAATTCTTAACTAGAGAAGCAACTTTGAAGTCTTGGAGCTTTAATGTTTTGGAAATCATATACTCATATACTATCCCAACTAATATGCTTCTATTTTCTATGTTAAAGGGGCAACCTTATTAATCTAGATAGCACAAAAATTAAAGTAATAAGAAAAAAGACAGCATGCCTTCTCCCTCCACCCTATCTTCTTTTCTCTACTTTCATTTGTGCTAACATATGTGCATACATATAGAAAAAAGATTGAATATAAAGATAAATAAGCAAGAAAAAAAGCTCCAATGTTACAAAGTAGTCTCCATGTGGAGCTATTTCAATTTACATTAACAAGTTCACTTTTCTTTGAAGTTGACTTTATGTATTAGTAGTTGTATTTATGTCATCACACTTTACTTCATACATTTCTATATTCATTTCACATTCATTTATTTTTTGTTCATATATCTTATGTAAAATTGTATACCTATATTTGCATGAATATCTCTTAGCAATGCACTTGATGTGCATAATTTACTATAAATACTTTAATATCAAACCCTATAAAGTGATGAATGTTTTTTGAGTGTGGGTCATGAATCACCACAATGAAGGTTTAGAGGCATCATATCAATCCAAAGAAGTTTTATAAGGATACATAAACGATTTGTGAATCCGCCACACTGGCTATGACAGCCATTCATTTGCTAAAGGCATGTAATCTCCTCTATTCCTTACTCTCTCACTTCCTCTATTCCTTATTTACCACAAGGATCTGCCTTATAGCTCCTCTCATCATCCTCAACTGGGCTAGCCATCGACAATAGGAGTTTACTAATAAATAATCTCATTAATTTAAATCAAGCCTTCTTATTTTATAGTTGGTTTGTGAAGTATAAGAATTGTTCTTGCAAGAGAATCACTACATTTTGCTAAAACAATTCATATGTTACTTCTCCATACAAGAATTATGCTAAATTTCTATATAATGCCTTCAAGTACCCTTATCGAAAATTTTCTTATCATTGACATAAATAGCAAAAATCAAGATGTTGGTGTGAAGACACTAAATTTAATTGATTTTTTTATGATTTACTAACAATATTGAGTCATCTTGACTAAATTTAGCACTTATTGGGTGATTAGAATGCATGTCGAGATAATTTCCAAAGCCATAAATTAGAACCAGTATTGACTGATCAAAGTTATAGAGTTAACCTACTTGAGCACATTTGGTTGCTAATTTTGGAATAATTTTTTTAGCAGAGCTAAATAAAGTTAGGTGTTCCTAATTAACTAGTATGATGAATGATCAGATTTTCCAACTACTGCAGATAAATCATTAATACTCCTAGCTTGCTTATAACACAGTTAATACAAGTATTTGACATTAAAATTTTCTTTTTTTTCACACCTCAGACTACCCCCACTAAATTCCCCACCAATCTGATGCTTTCATGATTAACCTTTCTACATGATTGCTTTTGGATGGGGTTGATTATGAAACACATAATCAAAGTAAGAATCATTTATTTTGCATACTTTAACACCTCAACTTCTTGTTAATAACCTTTGAAATCTTTTGGTAAATATAGGAGAAACGAGCATGAAAGCATATCATTTAGATCGTAATGATCATTTATCAGATAAATTTATTAATGCCGTGAGTGATTTCATCAATTTCTCATGCTAAAAAAGTGAAAGTATATCATTAAATAAGAATTTTTTATGTTTAAAAAATTCCTCCCAGATGACATTTGGCTTGCAAAACTTTTTAAATCCATCCCATCCATCATCTATATTTCCAACATTGCAAGCCTTCAGTTCTGGTTACTTAGTGTCTTACTGTGCTGAGCTATGTTCCAAAAATATAAAATCTGCTGGACAAAAAATAAAATAAAATAAAATTATACACATAATTCAGCGGGGCGANTATATATATTATTTTTAACACCTCAGAAAACCCCCACAAAATTTCCCACCAATCTGATGCTCTACATGACTAACTTTGGATGGGGTTGATTATGAAACATATAATCAAATTAAAAATTATTTATCTTGCATACTTCAACACCTCAACTTCTTGTTGTTAATAACCTTTGATATCTTCTTTTGTAAACTATAGGAGATATGTGCATGAATGTATATCATTTAGATCGTGCTGATCATTTATCAGATAAATTTATGAATGGCGTGAATGATTTCATTACTTTTTCAAGCAAAAAAAGTGAAAGTATATCATTAAATAAGTCTTTTTTATGTGAAAAATGTTCCTCCCAGATGACATTTGGTTTGCAAAACTTTTTAAATCCATTCCATCCATCATCTATATTTCCAACACTTGCTGCTAATTTTGTTTACAATTGTAAGCCTTCGGGTTGGTTTTGGTGACTTTGTGTCTTCCTGTGCTGAGCTATGTTCCAAAAATATAAAATCTGTTGGCCAAAAAATAAAATTATACACATATAATTCAGCGGGGCAATTCCAAACTTAAGCCTTATTTTTTTTATCTTTTCTCAATTACCATAAAATTGCTAATTTTTAGAGCCAACATAAAATAGGCCCATGAAATTTAATCAAATACATTAATAAGAATTACAGATAAGAATGCTCCCAGCTACAAACTGGCAACTTTCATCCAAACACAGATGCAAACAATTTAATTTGCGCAAGAAAAGAGGAAACAAACCTCAATTGGCAAATTTTCATTTTGCTGTTCTTAATTTGTGCCTGGACTGCTCTTTTGCTCATTAACACCATTNGCTAATTTTTAGAGCCAACATAAAATAGGCCCATGAAATTTAATCAAATACATTAATAAGAATTACAGATAAAATGGCTCCCTGCTACAAACTGGCAACTTTCATCCAAAGACAGCTAAAGAGGCAGTATGCAAACGATTTGATTTAAGCATGAAAAGAGGAACAAACCTCAATTGGCAAATTTACATTTTGCCGTTCTTAATTTGTGGCTGGACTGCTCTTTTGCTCATTAACACCCTCACAAATTGGATCAATTACTGTGCTTCCAATTCTTTTTGGTGGCCAGTAGCGGAATACTGATCTGCCTAAAATATTTTTGGTAGCAAGAGGTCCCCTGATAAAATTCAACTTGTTATTCCAAATTATAGAAATACAATAAATTAAAACTTCAAATTAGGGATGAAGTGATTACCACACGTGTGAATCATAGCTATTGTTGCGATTGTCACCCATTACGAATACTGAGTTCTCAGGCACTCGCTGAAATGAAGAAGACGAGGACTCGGCCAGTTAAGTATGTGTTGTTCAAGTAAAATGCCATTGTTAATTAAGAAAATAATGAAGTGGAAGAACAAGGAGTACGAATTTGGGATGGATGCCAAGCACATTTTTTTTCTAATAGGTTGTGTTAATTAAGTTGGATTTGCCTTGGCCGAATTAGACTTTACCTGGAGCATAACTGCATTTTTATAAGTTTGTCAATGTGAATTGTTCGATAACAAATTCGACAAAAAATATTATTCTACTTCTAATTTAAAAAGAGCCAAAAACTTATAAAAACTATAGAGATAAATTAACCATAGCAAAAAACCATCTATATAACGACCATAAGTGCTACAAAATAACCAAGTAGTAATCCCGGCTTCTTTATATCTCTTCTATGTACTTGCATACAGCTCACTTCCTATTTTACATATCGAAAACCTAAACTTCAATTTTTACGAGAATGCACAAAAACATTTCTCTTTCTCGATTTCTTTAGTGAGAGAAACTCCGAGGATAAGAGGATCACCCCCTCACTCTTGTTGGGGGTGGTGGGGGGTTATCGAGAGAGAGTTTTCATGAAGGTAGATGGTGGTGTTATTGATGCGGCTGGTGGCTTGGCTGTCAAAGAAGAAGGAAACCTGCTGTCACAAGAATGGATGCGGATTGGAGTCAAGGGCTGGAAGCAAATGTTCAGAAATTCCATATCGAAAATAGAAGGGAGCAGCAGCAGGTTCTTGCAAGAAGATGGATGTTGCAAGAAGAAACCAACTCCAAGGCGTTGCAGAGGGCGGAAACAACATGAAAGCATCTTCTTGAATGAGGTGGCGACAACAGACGTGTCTTCCGATTGAGGGTTTGCTGAGGGAAACCGGATCCTGCATTATGTTTGATCTCTGAATAAGCAGAAAGACAAAGGGAAGAAGAAGATTTGATTAGCCATTCAAATGCAGCTGCTAAGGAGCTGAAGTTTGATACCCAAAGGTTTTGAAGAAACTCTGATGGATGCTTGAGTGGACGGCGAAGCCATCAAGTCAAACAAAGGAAGCTTGCAATTCCTTTCGCAACTCCAATTCAGCAAAGGGACAAATGAAGCTCAAGGTGGAAGAAATACTACTAGCAATCTCAAAAAAAACACAATAACAGAGATAATAATGTTGGTTTTGCACAAACTTCTTCTAAACTGAGCCTAGGGGTGTAAGCGAGGAGAACACGAGCGAGCCCAGGCTCAGCTCGTGTCGCTCGTGTTTGGATCGTTAAAAAATACTATTGCTCGTGTCTGGCACGTTCATATTTCAAACAAAAAAAAAGCACTCGTGTTTAACTCGTTTGCTTAGCGAGCCGAACATGAGTTGTTCGCGAATAAAGAGTCGTTTTGACAACCCTAGTCACACAAACGTAGGACGCTAAAGGTTGAGGTGAGATTTAAATCTTATTATTTATATTAAAACATCATTTCNATATTTAAAAGTTGCATTTATGTTTTTACTAATAGTTAAGTAATTTAGTTTGGTTAAAATCTCAACGTTCGAAATTATTGATAGTGATTTCGTTTGATTTTCTATAAATTTCTTATTAAAATTTATCATTCCTAACTTACACTTTTCCCGTAGGATCGATATTTGGGGCTTAAATAGAAAGTACATTATTACTTGATAACGATGTGTACACTTACGTAGAATCACATTATTCATTGCTTATAATATATATATATATATATATATATGTATATATATATATATATATATATATATATGTATGTATGTATGTATGTATGTAAATGTATGTATGTAAAGGCTTCGAAAGTTTTTTTATGTTTCTTGGCCATGATAATACAACTCCGATGTTTTTGGGAATGTTTGAGGAAAAACAGATTTGAGAATTAAGAGTGCAAGATAACTCTCATAACAACATCCTACCCTAATTAGCCATTTCTTTCTACATTTTTCCTATTTCTGAATTAAAATCCCCAGAGTAGTTTAAGCGCAATCTGGACTGAAAACAATGTATAATGTTCTCCAAATAAAAAAAAAGAACGTAAAAAATAAAGGAAGATTTGCACGCATGCCACTCAATTCCTATGCATTTGCATATATAACACCTAAACATCAATTTTTACATACAGGCCACCTTAAACATGCATCGAAAAAAGGATTAATCTTTTAGAAGTTAAAATAATGATATTTTTTTATGTGATATGAATGATTTGGGCGGTATAAATGTAAAAATTAAAGTTCAGGTGTTAGAAATATCAATACATAGGAGTTAGATTGTATGCATGTAAATGCCCCAAAATAAAATAAGGACAAATGGGGCAATTTTAGGCTTACTGTGGGGCTCATATCATAAGATGGTGGCTCAAGAATGTACCCTTCATCCTTTACAGTGCCATTCACTATCAATTTACCATTATGTACCTACAATTATTCAGCAGAAGATCATGAATAATATATGGTATTGCTAAAAATTTTGAAGGAAAAAGCAGTTGGAATGTAATATAGGTGTATAACTAGCAAAATTATGCTCAAAATTATCAATGAATTATTTACAAATTAATGATTAAGGAGCAGTAATCTGTCCACAAATAAAAAAAAAGGCAGAAAAAAAGAGAGATCGTAGCGCAAATAAATGGCGCAAATATTTTTTTATTTTCTTATTGGGGGGTACAACCTAATTCCTATGTACTTAGATATCTAATCCCTAAACTTTGCTTTTTACGTTTACACAACCCAAATTTTTCATATACATAAAATACTATTATATTTACTTTTAATAAGTAAAATATAACTTTTCACGCATAGGTAATGTGGCATCTATGCACAAATTGAAGCCTACGGGTTAGATATGTAAATAAACAGGAATTAAGTAGTATGTATGTGAGTTTTCTTTTTTTTTTTTTTTTTTGT
>JXCR01114848.1:5092-19884 GCA_002079205.1 Phalaenopsis hybrid cultivar | reverse complement strand
TTTTTTTTTTTTTTTTTTTTTTTGTGCATGTGCTTTAATCAATCATGCAAGCATGATCATATTTCCTTTTTCACAGCATAAGTAAGAATATACTCTGATAAAATGAGTAAGAACTTAAGATTTTGTATTGGAAAGACCAGAGTTCATAATACTCGATACACTTACTTCCACAACGTCGCCAGCTTTGGCCACAATTCTCTTGATAAAAACATCATCATCGGTATATCCAACCTCCTGCATAATGAAGATTATTATAATGAAAATCAATGTAATGTGCATAAATTAAACAATTAAAATTTATCAGATTTTAAGGAGTTAACTGTTACCTGTAACACTGGTGGACTCTTAAAGATCACTATGTCATTTACACATGGTTTTCTGAAGTAGTATGAAACCTATGAAGGATGCAAACTGAGAACGATGAGGAAGATAAGTTCAGAAAGGATAGATTCATAATAGTAACTTAACACGAGCAAAATTACTCTTTTGAAACTTCTTTGAGGGCTAAAAGGAAAATAATAAACAGCTGAATTCAGTCTCAGCCAAGTTTCAATTGGTCATTGCGCTAAGTGATTCTATTTTATTGCATTTACTGCACTTCACAACCAAGAGTTCCCTTTTTTTTTTCTTTATAAGGCTTTGTTTGGTTAGACTTCTCCTTCTAAAAAAGCCTGCTAAAAAAATTGTTTTATAAAAGTTGCTTCTTAAAATTTGATAGAAGTTACTGCTTGAATTGGAAAAAAAATGTAATCTTTTTAAAAGCATTTCCAGAAAACATAATAACCAAGCAACTCATCAAATGTAGGACTTTTTCTGAAACCAAGCAACAGGAAAGCTAGGGAAGGCAGCAGTGGCAGGGAATTCCAGTAGCTCAGCGTGGCAGAGTCAGAAACAGCAGCTTCTCAACGGAAAAATAGCAACAAAACCGCCCACTCCTTCCTGTAATTTCTACAGGAACCGTATGTGCAGTTCTCGGCAACTGGCACATTGCAGGAACAAAGGGTTGGACGGATGAAGGAGAAGAAAAAAAAAAGGAGCTTGAGAAGGTTTCAAATTTTCTGTTTGCCTTTCTTTCTGCGAGAAAAATTTGCGTACGTAAGACGTGCGCAGCGCTGCGTGCATAATGAAGATTATATTAGCGTTATATCGATATTATATTTGTGTTATATCCCCTGTAACCTCCATATAACTTCCATATAACCTACAGATATGTGAAAACAAAAGCGCGGAACTTATTTATAAGTTCAGGTAGTTTACAGGTAAGTTATATGGAGATTACATCGAGGTTACATGCAATATAACGCGGATATAATGCAAATACAATGTGAATATAACCTCCATTATGTAGGCAGTGCTGCGTACGTCTTATGTATGCAATTTTTTTCCTTTTTCTGTGGGATTCCAAACCTATTTATATAAAATTACAACAGAAAAATAGAGACTATCAATACTTAATAAACTCCACCAACTAAGGTAATTATCTATAATAACTTAAATAAGTTCAAATTAAACAATAGTTTTGCTGGAATTGTCTAAATTTAAATTCATCATTAACTTGTTATAATTAAAAATTGGATTCTACAGCCTTAACTCTTGATTTTCCTTGTATGATGTCCAATTAAAGATCTGATTCTGGCAATAAAATATTCAATCTTAACAGTGTGATATAAAGATCACTAGAACCAAATATTTTTTTCTGAGAAATACATCCTTCAAAACTTTAATGAACACGATATCGTCGATTATTTCATGATCAAATATCCGAATTGTGGTTATAAACAATCTGAATGATCACCCACTAGATCTGATTGCTAAATTAAGGCTCCTCTATTAATGAGGATTTTAGTCTTGTGAGATTAAAGCTGTAAATGAGGAAAAGCTACCTGCACAATTCCTCAGTGTACTGTTTCACATGACTTGATGAATGGAATTTCATAACAATGCAAAATGGCTCATTTGGCCCATGCCTGACGGAAATAATCATCTTGCTCCAAAAATGTCTAGTTCTAAAATAAATTCCCACACTTATAGTAGGTCATCCATAGCAAGTAGTATATTTCTGGCTTTTGATCTAGCATGGAAGGTTCAAAAGGCCTAAAATACCACCACATTTACAACCAATACATCTCCATGTATGGCGGTAGACTAATGTCTCCAATCATTCTAAGCATTTTAAATTGGTTATACCTGATAGACTTCCACTTATTTATTTCTCCTCTGAGGTGATCACCACCAAAGTGTAACCGTACAAGATCTCTTGCTTGAAAGTCAACCTTAGCGCTATGATGATCATTTTTAGTATTTATGTTGGGTATTTTGTTGTTGTTACCCCATCTACACAATTCTATTGAAGTTGAACTAATGGTATGACAAGTAGTCATTCCCATGTTTGAAAATGCTTATTGTTGTAAACTCATAAAAGAAGCACCAATGTACCCTTCACCAACTTTATTTGGTCACAATCTGCGGATATGAGATTGTGCTCCTTTTCAATCCGGTATCCATCATGGCTAGAAAGGCCTCCCAAATTTGGCATAAGAACCAACTATCTCAATCTAATATAATGAAGCTAAGAAATATAAAGTATGCCCATGCATGTTGGACGAAGAATATGATCTTCTCACCTGTGACGGTTTTCCTGCAAGGGATTAGATTAATCATATTTGAATCCATGATCACAAAGAGGTGATCAAGCCCCGCTTTACTTTTGACAAACCTCCAAAAAAAAAATCCATGAAGATGCTTTCTTGCAGATAACTTGTTATAGAAAATGGCGTCTACAATCCCGATTCCACATTTACAGATTTTAAGGCGTAATAAGGTACAAATCCTTTGATGTACTTACATCTGATTGCATGTTTAGCCAATAAACATATCAGTATATCACCATAGGTTTTGTAATATTTCCTCCACTTCAAAATGCCCAGTAAATTTAAATGTGTGCACCTTCGTATTTATGTTCTGTAGAATACAGTACGCACAATTGTCTACTTTAATAGAGAAGATTATTTTTAGAGAAAACTCTAAAAGGGTTGCCTTCTGGAAGTCCTCCAATACCACTCGGAAGAAGATATTCCTCTACTACTGTTCTTGGTAATCTTTCTACACAAGAAGTTGAACAAACATGATAATACTTGCACAAGAAATTGTTAAAGGTGGCCGATATAAGCACGTCAGCCATTTTATTGGTAGGCCCTTCTTACACTTGATCACCAGATTGAATTCTTGGTCATCCACTTCATATGCCCACTTAGTTGTAGCTTTACATGGACCGTAAATATTGAAGAAGCATGTGGTCCATATGTACCTTAGTCTCCTTCCATAGAAGCCAGGTATGCTGATGTTTCACAACTTAATGCAACACCAGCAACTCCTTATAAAAAGTGAGGCAGCTCTTTTGGGCTCCATGAAACATACGCAAGTCAAAAACACTGGATACTATAATTGAGATCTCTCTTTCGCTCATTTAAGAATCTCTGAGTGATAAACAATGAATCCACCATCCTGCATTAGTGCTGTTCTCATTGCATATCCACTGGCATTTGCCTCCAATTCAAACTGTTGTTGCAAACTTGGCATGTTTGACACAGGGACCTCTGCTTAGTTTCTTTTTCAACAAGAGAAAAATATCCTCATGCCTTTGACTCTCGCAATTTAGGCAATGGGCCTATTCAAAGCATGTAATGGAGAGGAAAGTACTAAAAAAAGATGAATGAATTTACGGACGTATTAGCAGGCTCCCATATAATACCTTAAATCAGTCATCAACCACCATCTAGGCCACTGCTTCACCTTTTCAAGATCAATTTTGATATCTCCATTACCCACCTCCAATTGGAGGGGGGAGTGGATGCTCTAAAAATACCCTATTGTACACTACAATATCAACAAGATGGGCAATAACTAAGTCATACAGGTACGAATGCAGAGCATCATTCATCAGTCTCATGAATATGGCTAAGACATTGCACATTCCAAATGGCATAAACAACACTCGTGTAACCCCTGTTTAGTTTTGAAAGCCAATTTCCAAGAAGCAATCTCATTAATGCGCACTTGATGTAGATTTGAGATATAGCCTAATGAATATGAGATAGCTTGTTGTTGATGCTTGGTAACAAATAATGATTCTTTATTTTTATTTTATTGAGTGTGGTAATTGACATATAATCTAAATGTGTCATCCTTCTTGACGAGGGAGCTTTCCCACACTGTTTTCTACAGTACCGCGGAATTCAAAATAGCGAGAAAAGGGAGACGGGCCACCGAAACAGTCTCATATTCCTCTCTTATACTTTTTTTTTTTATTATTATCATTCATTCATTTTTAGTCAATTCCTATAGATGTGTTGTATTAGGTTTTGAAAGTTTGTTTTTGACATATGTTTATGTTCAGGAGAACTGTTAGTTGCTAGTGTTCTCTTTCTAGGGTTGTACCCCTGAAGCCGGGAAGGTGCTCTGATTGTAATTCTTCCGAGGTGGTGGCCATCACAAAGGGCTCGAGTGATGCTCCAGTTGTAGCTTGATCCCGAGGGAATACTTATCTTTACTCAACTCCTTTGCAACCATTGCAATCATCCCCCATGTTGCCGCAGTCCCCGGACAACCCTCCCCTTTGATGTCTTGTAGTCTACCGACCTTCCGCTTCACCACCCCTCACTATCGCACACCTGTTTCACCTGTTTCCCCTTCACCACCCCAGACGTCCACCTTTACTACCGCAACCCACCACTCATTTCTTTTGTTGTTCTACCCTTGTCCCATTATCCAACATCACTATTGCAGCCCCACAAGCCCTTCCCCTATTATCATATCGTTGTACAACCGTCTGACGAGACAGTTGCAATCCCACAATTCCTCTACTTGTTGTAAGCCTACTCGACCCTTCCAATGCCCTTCCACCACTTCCTTGCTGCAGCCACTTCACCATACCCTACGGCCTCCCACCTTCATGCCATCCATCAGCTAATCACAGCCATCCCTTGCTTCCTTTTGACCATTCCCCAACTTCCATGCAAGCTTTTCCTCCATAAACCGTAAAACCACCGCCCACAACCTAAGCCCTAGTTGAGTCGTGTTGTGTCTTTGTTATTAACTCATTCTAGTGCCTTTGCTTGTAACCCTATTTGCTTTTTGAATAATAATATTTGTTTTCTCTATTGCGGTTGGGTTAACTCCAGTATCATTTGATATCCGACCTAGCCTAAACATAATCTTATCTTATGTTTTCTAGCATCCATATCACCACCTAAAATCTTTTTCTTTCCCGCCATACATCACTCTACACACCTCCTCCTACCTACCTAAGCCAGAAAACCTAACCACGTCCCTGAAGAGATAATTGTTGGAATCTGATCAAGAATCTACAATGGATGATATACAATGGCTACTCCGCCAAATGCTACATTGACTCGATGCCATTGAAGAAAGAACCTAGGACAGGATCATTATTGACAGTAAGAGTAAAACCCGTGAAGGAGGACACGAAAAACATCTGAAAACCTTTCATAGGAATCATTTCAATGGAAAGGAGGATCGACCAGAACTCTTCAGGATACAGCGGTGCCTATGGGATGGTGCAGAGATGAGGTGTCGGTTGGATGATACAGAGATGGGCACTTGTTGGAAAATAAAGAGATGCAGTGTATCTTGAAAGATACAAAGCTGATGTGTCTTTTAGAAGATACAAAGATGAGATGAATATTGAAAGTTACAAAGATGACGTGACTATTGGAAGATAAAGAGATTTGAGACTAAAGGTGAGTCTGCCAGACTTTGAGGGAAGAATATATTTGGACGATTTCCTCTACTGAATGCAGACTATTGGCGGATTTTTAAATACAAGGAGGTGTCAAATGATAGAAAAGTGAAGCTCGTTGTCATCAAGCTGAAAAAGAATGTCTCTTTGTGGTAGGAGAATTAGAAAAGAAGTGACACAGGGCTTTGGAGGTTTGAACCGACTGGAGAGCGTAGAACCGGTTCAGCCTTGTTGTTGTTTTGGTCGGTCGATCTATTAAAATATATGTTGTTTTGACTGTGTAGGGTTCAGTTTTTATGAGATTTCAGTTTGGACAGTCGTTGGCATCCCACTTTCCTTTTCTAGGGTTGTATTCGACAACGAGAAAGTGCTCTAGCTGTAACTCCTACTAAGATGGTGTGTATCTTCTTCTTTTATGTTTGTTGTCACTGCTCCTGCATCCCTTCTCCTTGCCGCCAGCTATTCCCCGCACCTTCCCTGCTTTTAGCCTCCAACAATAATTCCCTACTCATTAAATTTTCGCCTACACACTTTCCCATTGCCCTTCCCCGATGCCAGCTCTATTTCTCACTTGTTACTGCCACAAGTGTCGTCAACCTTTATTGCCGCTGCAACCACCTACCTCCAGCGTCTCCTATCGTGCCACTAGCCCCTTCATCTTTGCCTGTCGCTCTGGCCAACCCCCTGCATCATCTCCTGCCTTTGTAGCCTATCCCTCTATCCTAATAGGTTGTTTTCTCCATCCCTCCAAGCACCTAATTTTACTAACGCAAACACCCTCCAACACTCCATGTTGTTGTCGCACCCCCAACTAGCCACCCTACCTGTTGTCCAGTCGATGTTCACCACAGTCGTCTTCGCTCTAGGGGAACGTTTGTGCTTGTCATTTATTTCCTATTTTGATGAGTTGTTGTAACCTTTTGAATTTCAACAATAATAATTTCTTTTTTGTTGTGGTTTGGATTAACTCCGATGTCAATCAAAATCAGAGCTAGTCTGATTTAGTCCTATCATAGGGTTTCTTCGTATCCACCATACCCAAACCATCTCCACCAAAAAAAATTTTTCCTACAGCAAATACACTTTCTACTAGCACAAATCCTAAACCCTAATCATGTCACCGAGATCACAAGTGCCCTTGCCAGCAGAGCAGCGTGGATGGGACCAGTTTTGGCGACGATAGAGGATGATAGCATTGAGACCCCCATTCCAAACTTGAGCCAATCAAGACAGGGAGCATTTCAAAACATCGTGATTGATACCTTACCACTATGACCACCACCATTCGGAAAGGTTCATGTTACCCTCACTTCATATTAGATTGAACCAACCAGGGATTACCTTGGGAGGATTCAACAATATATGCATGACACGCAGTCCCAGCTCAGCTCCACAGTGTGGACCCCCAGAAAAGTGGAGAGATGTGGATGTATGCTCCCAAATGGGAAAAAATCCTCAGGTACTTTGGAGAACGGTGTAGTCACTAGTGGGATCTAGGCTTTTCTTGAAAAGCAATAGAAGATCCTTCAATCCAGGGAGCTTACAACAACTCAGTTAATGTCAACATGTAGCCAGAAGCTTTGACGAATGAGATTGAAGCTCTCCAAATCCAGAGATACTGACGCAGGGTTTTGAAGGGCTGAACTAGCCGAAGAGCGCAGAACCAGCTCAAACTTGTTGTTGTTTGAGTCAGCCAGTCAAAGGACTGGTTTTATAGCCCAAAGATATTGGCTTCCCCCTCCTATTTATCTATTAGTATATATGTTGTTTTGACTTTTTAGAGTTCATTTTTTCTGAGATTTCTGTTTGGACGGTCGCTCGCATCCTATTCTCCATTTTTAGGGTTGTATTCGATGATGAGAAGGTACCCCAGTTGTAACTCGTCTTGAGGTAGTGTATATCCTCTCCTTTCTGCTTAGTGTCACTGCTCCTGCATCCTTTCTCCCTACCGCCAGCTATATCCATGCACCTTTCCTGGTTCCAATCACCAGCAACAATTCCCTGCTCACTAAACTCCCTCCTACACACTTTCCCACTGCCCTTCCCCACCGACAGCCCTATTTTTCTCTTGTTATTGCCGCAAACGTCGTTGGCCTTTCTTGCCGCTGCTGCCACCCACCTCTAGCATCTCCTACTGTGTCGCCAGCCCCTCCATGTTTGTCAGTCGCTACTGCCACCCCCTGCATCATCTCCTTCCATTGCCAAATGTCCCTCTATCCTAAACGCATCGGCATTCTTCCCAGAACCTATTATTGTGAACGCAAGCCCCACTCCAACACTCCCTGCTGGTGTCGCACCCCCAACTAGCCAACCCAAATGTTGTCCAGTCGGTGTTCACCACCGTCATCCTCGCTCAAGGGGACCCTTCGTGTTTTTTTGTCGTTTATTTCCTATTTTAATGAGTCGTAACCATTTGAATTTCAACAAAAATCATTTTCTTTTTTGTTGCGGTTTAGCTTAACCTCAGTATCAAAAAAAGACAAAGAGAAGGACAAGACAAAATCACTTCTTGGGAGAAGATTAAACAAGAGATGCAACGATTAGTACCTACCTCCATACTAGCGCCAGGATATTTTCTTGATGCTCTACTACCTGCAGCACAAGTTGCTATCAATGGAGTATATGATAGGCTTCATACAACTTAAATTTAAATGTGAGCTAAAGGAACCTGAAGAGCACACCATAGCAAAGTATTTGGGAGGTCTGAAATTCGCAATCAGTAATGTGGTTTAGCTGCAACATTATTGAACACTGAAGAGTGTGCGGACCTTAACATTAAAAGTGAAGAAACAGCTGAAGCAGAGCAAGCAATCGCCGCTAGTCAGATAGCACCTCATAGTTGGAGATTTCAAGAGGAGTATGCCTTAGGGAGTGGGACTGACTAGTCAAAAGCACGACAGAGCCACTCTGAATGAGAAGAAGCCTAAGAAGAGCATGCCCCTTACAATCCTAGCAAGAAAATACTTCAGATGTCATGGTTTTGAACACATCGGTTCCAGTTGCATGAGCCAAGTTGTGACTTTCACCGAGCAAGAGGCAGTCAAAGAAGTTAGCAATGAAGAGACAGATAAAGAAAATGGTGAGTATCATCTTCTACCAGATAAGGGTGAGCTGCTCGTGGTTCAACGGACGTTATAGGTTGAGACTATGAGGAAGCAACAGTGGCTTTACCACAACATTTTTCACAGACACTGCACACTGAAGGACAAGGTATGCATCATTATCATTGATGGAGGTAACAACAAGAACGTGACATAAACGCTAATGATGGACAAGTTGAGCAGTATGACTCAGAGAGATATGAAGTCGTCTTCCCTGATATAGTGGAAGAAGGAGAACTGAATCAGTATTGACAAGAGTCTCGTGGAGTTGTCGATTGAGAGTCGACTGCAGGATCAAGTTTGGTGTGAAGTGGTGTTCATGGATATCTGCCACTTTTGTTAGGGAGACTAGCACTATGATCATAGTACTCTGCATGAAGGATTCAGAAACATCTACTCTTACCAAAGATAGCAAGTGCAAAGTCCTACCTTTTGCGGAGTTCGAGATTACAAATGCACTTGCCATCAGAGAAGCATTGTAAGTTCAATCCTATGCGAGAGAGAAGAGTTGGTAATAGACATAGGACAAAAACCACAATTCGGGGAGATTCATATTGTGCTGATCTAAAATAAGGTTGAACCACTTTTGAGTTGCTTTTGGAGAATTCGATAGAATACACTTGAAGATTCCTATTGTCCTCACCTCAAATCAGACCCCAACTTTGAGTTTCTTTTGAAGAAATCATCAGAGAACATTTGGCATGGAATCCCCATTTTTGCTAGCAAGTAGGAAAAAAAGCTCAAGTGTTTTAGGGAACAATATAGTCGCCAATGGGATTCAGGTGATTATTGAACCACAGTTGAAAGCCTCTCAACCCCAGAAGATTATAACAAATCAGCCACACTCAACAAGTAAACAGAAGCTTCAACAAATGAGGTTGAAGCTTCCCCACCCATAAGATATTGACGTGTGGGAGCTTTCCTGCACTATTTTCTTATGGTTCTATAACTGCTACAGCATCGCGGGAGACGAGAAACAGGAAACGGGAGACGGGAAACGGGAGACGGGTCGTCAAAACAATCCCATTTTCTTAACTTATGTTTTCTTTCTGATTATCTTTCATTCCTTTTAGTCATTTCCTATAGATGTGTTGTCCTAGAGTTTAGAAGTTAGTTTTTGGCATGTGTTTATGTTCAAGATAGTTATCAGTTGTTAGTGTTCCCTTTCTAAAGTTGTATATGAAAACAAGAAGGTGCTCTATCTATAACTCGTCCAAGATGATGACCTTCTCCAAGAGTTTGAGTGGTGCTCCAACCGTAGCTTGATCTCGCGGGAATATTTATCCTTAACGAACTCCTCTGCAACCTTTCCAACCATCCCCTTACTGCCAATAGGCCCTGGACAATCCTCCCCTTTGGAGTCCTGCAATCTATTGCTCTTCCCCTCTGCAGCCCCTCGTAGTCCTAGCCACGTGCTTCACTGTTTCACTGTCCCAAACCTCCACCTTCACTGTCGCAGCAAACTGCTCATTCTTTTGTTGTTTTACCCTTGTCCCACCATCTTGCATCACAGCCACAACCCCGCAAGCCCTTCCCTTGTTGTCATATAGTTGTCCAATCATCCGGTGACATTGTCGCAGCACCGCAACTACTCTCCATGTTGATGTGAGCTATCTGATCTTTCTGATGCCCTACCTCCACTTCCCTATTGCAGCCACCTCACCATACCCTACAACTGCCCACCTTCCTGCCATCCGATAGACAACCACAGTTGTCCCTTGCTGCCTTCCGACCATTCCCCCACCTGCATGCGAGCTTTTCTCCGAAAACAGTAACACCAACTCCTTTGACCTAATCCTTGGTTGAGTTGTGTTGTGTCTTTTGTATTTCCTTATTCCAAGTGTCTCTGCTTGTAACCCTATTTGCTTTTTGAGTAAAAATATTAACTTTTCCTTTTTGTGTTTTCTTAAACTCCGGTATCACTTATATAGGCCTATAACAATGGTTTATTCACATGGAAAATTATTAGCATGAAAAACACAACTCTCTAGTCACTCCACAACCTGCTTTTTAATCTCTTAATTTTCAATGACTAAGCTTTGATTCATCGAATGATTTGATGGTAATGCGAAAGAGGTCAACAAAACATCATCTATGTTAGTTGTGGTGGCAATGAGAGCTACATAGTTTTCTAATAATTGTTGTGGTTATACATCTCCAACCTAGGTGTAAATGTACATAAAGCAAAGCAAAACTCCTTTATTCCTTCATAATAAACCAAATAATTTGATGGAAATACATATGAGGTCAGCAAACATCATCTTTATGATAGCTGTAGTGTCACCTGTGCACTGCTTGAATGAGAACTACAAAGTTTTCTAAAAATTGTTGTGGTTTATACATCTCCAACCTAGGTAAAGGTAGATAAATCAAAGCAAAACTCCTTTTCTTCCTTCAAAATAGACATAATAAATTTATTTTGTGCAACATTTATACTTTTAGGTGCCTATCCAATTGTCATGGCAGCCATTGTTGGTACCCCATAGCATTCAACAAAGACATCTCATCCATACTCATCTATTACTGATAGGGACGACAATGCAACACAACAAATATGTTATGAAAGTATGAACTAACAAAAAATTTTGATAGATGTCAAATGAAAACAAGCTTGCATAATATCTCATCGATGTAGTCCTCAATTATTGTAATTTATAACTGACATTGACGGTCATTTTTCTTCTTTGGCCCCTTCTAAAACCAATCCAAATGAAGGGCTTGGATGAAGTATGGTGCACAATACCAATCTCAGCACCAGAGTGCCAAAAATAAGATTTTTTAACTAAAATGTCGATGATAATGCATATCATCTATCGTTTGACTTGGATTCTCAATGTGAATAATTCCTTAGTGCATTCATATTAGAGGTTGACCCCATCATTAAATCCTTCAACAAAGTCATCAGAGATAAATCATGCCTACTCTGTATACAAAGCTTAGCAGTGTGTTGTCCACAACAGCAAAAATCATCATCCCTTGCTCATCCTTTTACTTCTCAAAAAGAAGTTCGGAGTAAACATTCTAATATTTTTCAATTGTATGACCAATTTTCTAACATGATCACATAACTTCCCTATAACATTAACTTATAGATGGAAACAGATGTTAGAGCATTACATCTCTTTTTTGCCATTTTTTCCTTCAAATGGTCAAATTGAATGGCTTTAGTTTGGGCATTGAATATTGCTCTGGTCTAACTAAGATCGATAATTGGAAAAATGTGGAGTTCATTATCATTGCGAATATTTGTAGTGTTTTCAATTAGAGTTTGTGAATCCCCAAGCTTTACACATGGCGTGAATATCATATTCAACCGGGTGAAATCCCTGCATTGGCAACATAAACATCCCATCTTTAAATAGGCCTTCCACCTTGCAAAAGGATCTTAAGATTTAATTCTTCCGTGTAAATTTTCTAGATTAGATTTGGAATCAGCAAATTACATTGCAACAAGGTAACAACATCCCAATGTAAATAACAGCGGTACTAAAGTTTCCTCCCTTCTAGGAACTAGAAAGTATGCCACATGAAGAGAATATCATTTCTAGATAAAGTGAGGTGTATAAAATAATTAAGGTAGAGAAAAGAGATCTAGAGACTTTGACCAAAGTAAACTTATTAAAAATATTGATAATAAGATCTTAATCATAAATGAACTAAACAACAAAATATGAGAGTTTCACTTTGAAAAATTATTAAACTAGAGTTTTAAAGATAGAATTGATACTTTGCAATAAATAGCTGACTTAGGGTTTGTTTGGGGCAGCTGCAGCTTATTGAAGAATTTGCTGATAAACTAGGTGTGATGACTATTACAAATTTTTATTTTTTTGGAAAAGCCAGACCGATGCCAGAAAGTTCCCACCGCACCTAGATATGTGCGGTGTGAAAATGTTGTTTTTGGTGTTTTGAAAATGCATTAGCTGCCAAAACGCAGTTTACCCAAATAAGCTAAGTGCGTTTTCAAAGCGCCACCGCACCAAATAAGCTGCCCCAAACAGACCCTTAGTATATTGCTCCAAGCTAAAGATCAAAGACATGTAGGTCATACATGGTGGAACTTATTTAAAGTTGTTAAGATCACAAATCATTAAATTTTTGTAAGGTTTTAAATTCAGGCCTAGTAGTTTACCCAATGTGTAGACTGAGAAAGACACTAAATCACACAATGAATTTACCATTCTACAATTAAGCATTTGAAAGGATAAGCTCATTCTTAATCAGTATATGACCAAGTTTTCCATTTCATTTGTTCCATCATCTAAACTACCTACAACTTTGCCAAATTTCCTCTGGATTACAACAAGAGAAGANGGCTGTCAAAGAAGAAGGAAACCCACTGTCACAAGGATGGATGCAGATTGGAGTCGAGGGCTGGAAGCAAATTTTCAGAAATTCCACATCGGAAATCGAAGGGAGCAGCGACAGCTTCTTGCAAGAAGATGGATGTTGCCTCGGAGAAGAAGGGCGCAACGGGCAAAATCAGACGGGAATGCATAAGCCCGATGGTATGGCGGTGGAAGAACGAAACGCCGAGGCTTTGCAGAGGGCAGAAACAACATGACAGCATCTTCTTTCTTGAATGAGGAGGGGATGACAGACTAGTCTTCCGATGGAAGGTTTGCTGAGGGAAACCGGATCCTGCATTAAGTGTGATCTCTGAATAAACAGAGACAAAGGGAAGATCAAGATTTGCTTAGCCATTCAAATGCAGCTGCTAAGGAGCTGATGTTTGATACCCAATGTTTATGAAGAAACTCTAATGGATGCTCGAGTGGATGGTGAAGCCATCAAGTCAAACAAAGGAAGCTTGCAATTCCTTTCGCAACTCTAATTTAGCAAAGGGATAAATAAGCTCAAGGTGCAAGAACCACTACTAGCAATCGCAAAAAGAACACGATAACAGGGAAAATAATGATGGTTTTGCACAAACTTCTTCTAAACTGAGCCTAGGTGTGTAAACGAGCAGAACACGAGCGAGCCCAAGCTCAACTCGTGTCGCTCGTGTTCGGCTGGTTAAAAAATACTATTGCCTGTGTCCGGCATGTTTATATTTCAAACAAAAAAAAAAAACACTTGTGTTTAACTCGTTTGCTTAGCGAGCCGAACACGAGTTGTTCGCAAATAAAGAGTCGTTTTGACAACCCTAATCACTCAAGCGTAGGATGCTAAGGTTTGAGGCGAGATTTAAATCTTATTATTTATATTAAAATATCATTTAAGATAATTTAATATATTATTATTCTATTTTTTAATTAATAATTTTAATTGATTATAAATCGTTGTAGCCTTGTAGTCACTTAAATTTTTTAAAAATATTAATCATAAATTTTATATATGTATATATATATGNTATTGTTGCGATTGTCGCCCATTACGAATACTGAGTTTTCAGGCACTTGCTGAAACGAAGAAGACGAGGATTAAGCGAGTTAAGTATGTGTTGTTGAAGTAAAATGTCATTGCTAATTCAGAAAATAATGAAGTGGAGGAACAAGGAGTGCCAATTTGGGATGGATGCCCAGCAGGCTTTTTTCTTATTGGTTATGTTATTTAAGTTGAATTTGCCTTGGCCAAATTAGACTTTAAGTGGAGCCTAACTGCATTTTTGTAAGTTTGTCGATGTTAATTGTTCGATAATAAATTGGACAAAAACTTATAATTTAAAAAGAGTGAATAACTTATAAAACTATATAGATGAATCAAACATAGGAATAAACCATTTATATATTGAGCAATGTGCTACAAAATAAGCATCTTTATATCTCTTCTATGTATGGCTCCTGCTCCTTTTGGGCTTATTCACCTCCCATTTAAAGTTTTGGAAGATTTAGATGCATTCCACTCACTTCCTATGTATTTACATATTGAACACCTAAGCTTCAATTTTTACATGAATGCGCAGAAACCTTTCTCTTTCTTGATTTCTTTAG
>JXCR01114826.1:61228-95662 GCA_002079205.1 Phalaenopsis hybrid cultivar | reverse complement strand
TGCCCTAGTTCAAATCTTCATATTTTGGTCCTTTTCGCTCCAAATTCGCTCCTTTTTGCATCATTTTTCCCCAATGACCATAATTCAATATACATGCAACAAAACATCAAAAATACCTTTCTTTAAAGTGCAATATCATCAAAAATAGTGTAAAATGGGTATGAAAATCTCAACATATTTTTCATTGGCCAAACTTAATAATTACTTGTCCTTAAGTAATTTTAGTACTACATAAAAGTTATGATCTATTGTAGTAAAGTTTTAATTTAGAAATACTATAAGTTTGATTTAAGTAAATACAATAATGAGATTTTTAGAAAAAATTCAAGTAATTAAATTAACTCTGTAGGGACAAGATTATCTAGTCATCAAGTTTAAGAGTTCTATTTTTCTATTGATTTCAAGAATGATTATATGTTGTAATATCAAGTCACTTAGAATATTCAAATGATAGGAACTTCATGAGAACACCACTAGTAAAAGATGCTAAACCATAAATATAAATTCAGGAATGTATTTAGGTTTTCCCTTTAGGAAGGTCCAGTGAAGCCAATTTTTGATTAGGCATCTCGTCAAGCTTCTCCTCACTTCTATATTTTTTTATTCTTTTTTTCTTTTCTGTTTTTCATTTGGATTGCTTTCAATCCTATATATTTTTCTTTTCTTCTTTTTTTTTTTTTCTTTTTCATTTGAATTGCTTTCAATTCTATATATTTTTCTTTTCTTTTCAGCTTTTCTTTCTTTTCTATTTTTCATTTGGATTGCTTTCAATCCTATATATTTTTCTTTTCTTTTCAGGGTTTTTTTTCTTTTTCATTTGGATTGCTTTCAATCCTATATATTTTTCTTTTCTTTTCAAGGATTAATATTTTTTTCTTTTTCATTTGGATTGCTTTCAATCCTATATATTTTTCTTTTCTTTTCAGGGATTGCCTTTCTTTTTCCTTTTTCAAGTGAGGATTACTATATCTGGATAGCCTTTAATGATTTTGAACATGACATTTCTTTCCCTAAATTTGAAACTCAAAGCATTCCCTTACCTTAAAAATATTTCATAGTTTTTACATCATTGAGCCCCAATCTTTTTTTCTCAAATGAATTTTCAAGATTTAATACTTCAAAATATAGTTTCATTTACTTTAAATAGTTAATTATAGTCTTATTCTTTTATACTAAATATCTTAATCTACAAAATTAATTTTCTTTACAAAAATATTTCTTTAAATGTTATACTAAATATCTTAAGTTACAAAATTAATTTTCATTACAAAAATATCTCTTTAAATTTATTTATACTAAAATATCTTAAGTTACAAAATTAATTTTCATTACAAAAATATTCCTTTAAATCTATAAATAGTTAACTATAGTCTTATTCTCTTATACTAAATATCTTAATCTACAAAATTGATTTTCCTTACAAAAATATTCCTTTAAATCTACTTAATATTTAAATATCTATAAAATATAGTTCTCTGAATTAAATTCACTACATAAAATCATATTGATAATATTTGAAAATATTTAAATTGAGAACATCTAATAGTTAATCTTTTTCTTTCCTCTCCCAAACTTAAAATTTTCAATATGGAATGATATAGGTGGAAAGAAATATTCTAAATATAAATCATACCTCAAAACTTTAGGCATTTTCATCATTCTAAAATTTTTGCAGTCCTTCTCAAAATTTCTACTTCATCTGGTCTGTAACATTAGGAGCTTTCTATACATATAAATTATTAGAGAATTTGTTGGGTAATGAAATTTTGAAATAAATATAAAACTAAATATTATACAAACACAATCTTTTGCTAACACTTCCACAATACTAAACAAAAAACAATTACAATGATATTAAGATGCAAATAAAAATCACATCACATTATAATTTTATAAAGTACTAATCAACATCTATTATAACTACGAATGCAAATTTCAACTACCACACTGAAAAATTATAACAATAATTAAAAATTATCCAATTGCAACATAAAAATAAAAATGAAACTACAATACAAACATCTATCTCTATTACAAAATTTACAAAAATAAAAGTAAAAGTACATCAACTACTATCATATGTCAAAATCCCAAACTGTATCTTCATCTCCTTGGTCAGCAAGTGGATTGGGCTGATACTGAGTATATTGGGGGCATTCAGCAAAAGTAACATCAGGCTCACCTCTGTAGTGTCAGGCTTGAGCTTCGTAGTAAGCTATCTCAAAGTCCGAATGCCTTTGTAGGTACTCACTATCATAATCATATCTACGTTCTAAACCCACAATTCTTTCATTTATTAGCTCTATACTCTTTTGCTGCAAGGTCAACTCATTCATTAAATCAATTAGGGTAGGGGAATTAGAAGAAGGAAGGTCATAACTAGTAGAGGGGATATCTCTACTAGTATAAGGTTCTTGACTCCTACTCTCAGTTCTCCATTTTTCATGGGATTCATAAGTCTTCAAATTAGCTTTACTAATGGGTTTCATAGGGTAAACCCATTCTTCCTCATCTCCAGCTTCCACTCCAAAAAGTTGGCAAAGTGCATAAATAAGGCCAGGATGTCCCATACCTCCACTTGTTTCACTCCTTACCATGGTCAATATATTCTTAAAAATAATTTTCCCCACATTTATATTTATATTATTCTGAATTCAGAAATTCAGAATAGCTCTATCTCTTATTACCTCACTATGGTGATAGATAGGTAACAGAGTAGAGGAAATAAAATAGTGTCATGCTTTAGATGTGGCATTCAACATAGAAGCAGAAAAATTTATCTGTTCTCGTTGCTTTATCTTCCATGTCCATTTCCCATCAGTGAGTAAGTTGATCACATCCTTCAGTGGGCCGTCCATTGTACTGAAGGTTTCATAATGACAATTATTAAAGTTTGAGACTTCATAAAAGGAGTTAATGTGGGCGACACTAAATTCAATAGAAAATCCCCGCACTTGAATGATTCCGTCCTCAAAATAGAACACATTGGCATAAAATTATTTCACAATATTTGTAGCAGCCTTATTGGTGGTATAACAGAAGTTTTCCCACCTCCGCTCGGTAATAACTCGTTCAATTTCTCCTCCCGGACTGTCAAAAACTCAATCTAGTATACATTTGTTCCCTTCAAATACTGAAGTAAATCTCGACCAAGCTTTCGCATTGACGAAGCGAGACTCGTCCAACTCAAGTCACCTCTTATGTCACAGAGCCATATCAATCTAATCAAAATTATAGAAAAATTCCTAACTATACTTCAAATATGCAAATAATGGCTTCTAAGAGTGACTCTAAGAGTTCAAAACTAAATTCCATGAATTTCTTCCCAATATTTTCTTCACATTCTCAAATTTTTTGAATCTTCTCAAAGTGGAAGAAATTCAAGGCAAAAATCAAATATTTTTAGTTTGGAGTGAAGCTCTTACCAAGAGATGATCCAATCCAGTATCTAAATGCTTTGAAATTGCCCCCAAATCCAATATATTCAAGCCCTAGATCGAAATTTTCATTTTCAAGAGGAAAGGGATGATGAATAGTGGTGGTTGATTGGTCAAAATTGCAGTTAAAGGTGTTTTTTCGGGATCTCACCGTCAGCGGGGTCTTCAGCGCCGTCAACGAGCTCTATTGAAATAATATCCTAAGTCTCGGGAAAAGTCTATTGAAATAATATCGATGGCGCCGTTGGCAAGCTCTATTGAATTGGTTCAATTTCCAAATTTTTGCAATTTCAATCAATTTTAAGCCTCAACGACATATGTTCAATCATTATAGACACGGATTTTTGCAATTTCGATCAATTTCAAGCCTCAACGACATCCGTTCAATCATTATAGACATAATTAAGTGATTAAATGATGTACTAACACAAATAAACATTCACAACACAAAACATCACAATTATAAATAAATTCCAAGGGTTACAATACACGTTACACGACACACCTAAGTTTGGTATTTTCTCAACTTAAATACATCAATTCAGCGTCGCAATCCAAGCCACAACACTCAAAACGCTGAAAATAAACATCCTATGCTCAATCTCAACTATACCAAGATCTAAAAGCAAAATTTGAATGTAAAGAAAACACATAAGTTCAAATCAAATCACACACATAGATATATAGGTAGTAAAGTAAATCTACTACTCCTCCAATTCAGTGCTTGTTTCTCCTCTGAAATCACCCATTGATTGAACATGAACAAAGAGGTTATAAAAGGGTCGGTATGGAAATTCTTCAGTAGAGTCCTCTTCTATCAATCTCTTCTTTCTCATCAATCGAATCAAACTATCTTTAATATGTCCAGAGTGAGCAAATTGTTCTTTGATCCTCCAGTCTAATGATCGAAAAAATCAAAGATATTGTTAATTGCATTCATAACATTTTGTACCTCTTTCTCCAAATTTTTGATTCTGCGTAGGATCACTAGTGTCTTGTTTGGAACCAAAGGTTGAATAGGCAGTGACTTTTGAGAAGATTGATCCACAATAATAGTCATATCATTTTCATCTTCATTGGATGGGAATCTCTCAGCTGGGTCCAAAGGCTTCCAAGGTAGAAGTACCTTTTCCCAATTCTCATAAGATACTTGGAATTGACTGTAAAGTAAGAAAATTGTTGAAGGATCTCCAAGCCCATAAGTTGATCCATGGATGATCAGGCCCAAAACAGACTTCACAATTATTGATCCAATATCGATTAGCAATCCCATTTGGATGCAGTAATTCAGAATAGCACTTTCTTTAGTAACTTTACCAATCTTCATCGTCGGTAATAGTTTTGCAGAAATGAAGAAGTGCCAGTGTTTAGAAACAGGGTTTAGAAGTGTCGTAAAAGAACTAACATACCCATTTTCTCTCATTTCCCAGTCTTCAGTTTCGTCTGTTAAATATTGGTAGATCTCATTCATCAGGTTTCTTGTCGGGATGAAGTTAGAATAATGGCAGACAAGAAAATTCTGGATCATATATAACTCATTAATCCTTGCAGGAGTAAAAGTTATCCATCTACCTCGCACATAGACGACTCCCTGGATGATTCCAAGCAAATTAGCATAAAACCCCTTCACCACAAGAACAACTACGACGGCTGTAGTGTAGCACAACACTTCCCATCTTCGTCACACAATTATCTCTTCAATTGCTGTTGAAGGATTATTCAGTCCTCGATTCATGAATCCTCTTTCCTTGATTAATCTCTTATTTGTTGTGCCTCAGCACTAATGAACTTTCTCCGATTGACACTCGCAATCTATGGTTTTTAGGGGAATTAGACACCATAGGGATGAATTTGGTGGATTTTCAATTCATTTTTTGGGAAATGCAAACTTTTGAACTGAATATGGAAGTTTATAAGGAGTAACTCCTGCCTAAAACTACCAAAAACCATCATTCCAAACTCCAGAAACTGTCATCTTGCCGTTCTCACTATCGGCGGCGTCGATGACACCATCGACGAGGCTTTTGAATTAATTGCCTGGACTCTCGAGAAAAACCCATCGTCGGTGGCATCGATGGCGCCTTCGGCGCCCAAGGCAAAAATTTTACAATTTCACTCTGCTCTGAATGCGTTCCAACTTTTTTAAGATCCCAATTTTAAGATATTTCTAGGGTAAATATGAGTAGTAGAGTTCAATACTACCACAAACTAACGATAATTTCAAATAAAACTATTATAATCACAATGAAAATAAAGATATTTATGGGTTGCCTCCCATACAGTGCTTAATTTAACGTCTTCAGCCCGACCTATTCAGATATTATTCAGGTTGACTGACCATTAAAACCTCTTTAAAACTTGGTCTTTTACCCTCAAAATAGGGCTTTAATCTGTGTCCATTTACTTTAAATCTATTCCCAGTCTTTTGATCTTCAATTTCAACAGCTCCGTAAGTATAAACTTGAGTCACAGTAAAGGGTCTTAACCAATGAGACTTCAATTTCACAGGGAATAACTTCAGCCTTGTGTTGTAAAGCAAAACTTCTTGTTCTGGTTCAAAGTTCTTCTGGTTAATATTCTGATCATGCACTTTAGTTTATCCTTATAAATTTTGTCGTTATCATAAGATTCATTTCTTAATTCTTCCAATTAATTTAATTGTAACAATCTCTTCTTACCAGCATCTTTCAAATTATAATTGAATTTTTTAATTGCCCAATATGCTTTATGCTCCAACTCTACTAGTTAGAAACAAGTCTTTAAAAAAATCAGCCTGTAAGGAGTCATTCCAATAAGAGTTTTATAAGCAGTCCTGTAAGCCCATAATGCAGTATCCAGTCTAGTGGACCAATCTACTCTACTAGAGTTTACAGGCTTCTCAAGTATTTGTTTAATCTCTATTTTAGAAACATCAGCTAACCCACTGGTTTGAGGGTGATAGGAAGTAAAGATTTTATGAATAATATTAAACTTTTCTGCCAATCTCTGATTGTATTTATTCCTAAAATGGAAACCTTCATCAGTGATAATCATTCTCAGCATTCTGTATCTAGTGAAAATATTTTTCATTAAAAAACTTGAAACACTTTTAACGTTACAATGAGGTAAAGCTTGTGCTTCAATCCACTTTGAAACGTAGTCTACTACAATTAATATGTATAAGTTCTCAAATGAAGGAATAAATGGTCCCATGAAATCTAATCCCCAAACATCAAACATCTCAACTTCTAACATGAAATTCAGAGACATTTCATTTCTTCTAGATATATTGCCTACGCGTTGGCATCGATCACGAGTTTTTATGTATCTGTAAACATCTCTAAAGAGAGTAGGCCAATAGAATCCAGCTTGTAAAATTTTATAAGCAGTTTTATCAATCCCAAAATGTCCTCCAAATTCAGAATCATGACATTTCTGAATGATTAGCTCAGTTTCTTCATAAGGTACACATCTTCTAATAATAAGATCCTTACATTGTTTATATAAATTAGGTTCATCCCAAAAATATGCTTTTGCATCATGAATGAATTTCATTTATTATTGCAATGTCAGCATAGGGGAAAAAATATCACTTACAATATAATTAACAATATCAGCATACCATGGTATTTTCCACTCATTAATATTATAAAGTTGTTCATCAGGAAACTATCTATAATTTCATTATTAGTGTAGGATAATTCATGATTTTCTAATCTTGAAAAATGATCGACAATTTGATTATTAGTTCCCTTCTTATAAATAACCACAAGATCAAATTCTTGCATCAATAATATCCATCTAATTAACCTTGGTTTAGCATCCTTCTTTTGCATCAGATATTTAATAGCAGAGTGATCAGTGTGCACAACACATTTAGTCCCAATTAAATAAAATCTAAATTTGTCTAAAGCATACACAATGGCTAGTAACTCTTTTTCAGTAATAGTATAGTTAATTTCAGCATCAGTAAGAGTTTTACTAACGTAGTATATAACTTTAAAAATCTTTTTATACCTCGTCCAAGAACAACTCTAATAGCAAAATCACTAGCATCACACATTAGTTCAAATGGTTTCTCCCAGTTAGGTGAAACTATAATAGTGGTTGTGATTAATTTTTCTTTTAATAACTCAAAGACATTTAAACTGTTTTTAGTAAATTCAAATTTCTTGTCCTTTTCTAAAAGTTGGCATAGAGGTTTAGTAAATTCAAACTCCTAATTTCTCTTACATTAGTAGGAGGTGTTAATTTAGATATAACTTGAATTTTTGCAGGGTCTGCTTCCATACAACTTTTTGAAATTTTATGCCCTAACACAATTTCTCTTGCAACCATAAATTGACATTTCTCCAAATTTAGAACTAAATTTGTTCTTTCGCATAAATGTAAAACTTTTTCAAGCTAATTTAAGCATGCATCAAATGATGTTCCAAATAAAGAGAAATCATCCAGAAATACTTCCAATCCATCATCAATTAACTTAATAAATATAGACATCATACATCTCTGGAATATTGCAGGTGCATTACATAATCCGAAAGACATTCTTCAAAAAGCAAAAGTTCCAAAAGGACTAAGTGCATTACATAATCTAGGCATTCTTCTTTCCAAAAGGACTAGTAAATGTTGTCTTTTCTTGATCCTTAGGAGCAATAGGAATTTGATCGTAACCAAAAGGACTAGTAAATATTGTCTTTTCTTGATCCTCAGGAGCAATAGGAATTTGATGGTAATCAAAAGGACTAGTAAATGTTGTCTTTTCTTGATCCTCAGGAGCAATAGGAATTTGATGGTAACTAAAGGACTAGTAAATGTTGTCTTTTCTTGATCCTCAGGAGCAATAGAAATTTGATGGTAACTGGTGTTGTCTTTTCTTGATCCTCAGGAGCAATAGGAATTTGATGGTAACCGGTATATCTATCTAAGAAATGTCTTTTCTTGATCCTCAGGAGCAATAGGAATTTGATGGTAACCAGTATATCCATCTAAAAAGCCTCAGGAGCAATAGGAATTTGATGGTAACCAGTATATCCATCTAAAAAATAAAAATATTTGCACCCAGCAAGTCTATCTACTATTTAGTCTAAAAATGGTAAAGGGAAGTGATCTTTCCTAGTGGTAGTGTTTAATTCTCTATAATCAATGCAAATACGCCACTCAGTAACTTGTCTGATAGGTATTAATTCATTATTATCTTTTGTTTCAACAGTCACTCCTCCTTTGTTAGGAACACAATGAATTGGACTTACCCAAGAACTGTCTGAAATAGGATATATAATTCCAGTGTCCAACCATTTCAAAATTTCCTTTTTGACTATTTATTTCATCATTGGGTTTAATCTCCATTGTGGATCAACTCTTGGTTTTTATTGTTCATCCAATATAATTTTGTGCATACAGATCGAAAGACTGATTCCCTTAATATCAGCTAAGGTCCAACCAAAAGCTTTCTTATACTTTTTAATGTATCAAAAAGTCTTTGCTCTTGCAAATCATTTAATTATAAATTTATAATAATAGGTAGTGTATACGAGTCTCCCATAAACACATACTTCAAGTGGTTAGGCAATATTTTTAACTCAAGTTCAGGTGGTTTTATAATTGATTCTTGCAAATCATTTAATTCTGAAGACATAATAACAGGTAATGTAGATGAGTCTCCCAAAAATACATACTTCAAGTGGCTAGGTATATTTTCAACTCAAGTTCAGGTGGTTTTATAATTAACGAAACTAGATTCTTATCAGCATTTCCTATAATATCCAACATCTCAAATCTTTCCTGAACATAATCTAATTCTTCCATTTCTATTTTGTCCAAAATAACTTCATCACTATCTTCCAAATATTCATTCACTTCAAAATGTTCTTTAAAATGCTCGTTCAACAGATGTTCACTAATTTCCATGTGAAAACATTCATTATCTCTTTCAACAGTAAGGTATTTCATAGATTTCACAATGTTAAAAGTTACTTTTTGATCGCTAACTCTCATAGTTAATTCTCCTTTTTGAGCTTCCTCATACTGGCCCCACCTACTAAGTGCTAGAGGTTAGGACCAATATGTGAAACTTCAAGTTGAGCAAAGAGAGGTGTAGAATTTCTAATGGTGAGGGTTCCTCTTCTAGTTTTCTAGGAAAAGTCAACAGGAAAGTCCTATGGATAGTCCTATGGATAGACCCTAGGCTACTAGAGAGGAAAAGCTAAACCTAAACCAATCTATAAATGGACCCCCAATAAGTTTGGTGTGCTGGGCAAGCACACCGCGCGTATTGGCATTGACTGATGAGATCAAGAAAAAAACTACAGACTCCTAAGTCAATAGAACTAGAAGGAGGTGTAGAGTTGTGTATGCTATTTGTTTCTGTTGGGGAATCAACAAGTTAACATCTGACCAACATTGAGGATTAAGAACTCTAGCTGGTGATTGAGTTATCACATTTTAGGTTGTTATAGAGGATGAGACTCAATATTTAGGTGATGACCTAAAAGATTGAGAATAGGATGCCATGGCACGCATCTTATTCCTATCTCAAAAGGTCAGAGTAAAGAATTGGACGCCATGGAGGGGGTCTACACCAACGTCAAATATGTAGGTGGAGAATTGGAAGCGATGGATGGAACGTTACACCAACCTCAAAGATGTAGGTAGAGAATCGGAAGCCATGGAGGGGGCCTTACACCATTCTCAAAAGGTTAAGAATAGAATGTGATGTTCCATAAAGGGGAGTCTTACTTTTATCTCAAAGATGTAGGTAGAGAATTGGAAGCCATGGAGGGGGCCTTACACCAACTTCAAAGATGTAGGTAGAGAATTGGAAGCCATGGAGGGGGCCTTACAAAAATCTTAAAAGGTTGAGAATATGATGCGATGTTCCATAAAGGGGAGCCTTACTCCTATCTCAAAGATGTAGGTAGAGAATTGGAAGCCATGGAGGGGGCCTTACACCAATCTCAACAGGTTGAGAATTGGATGCGATGTTCCATAAAGTGGAGCCTTACTCCTATCTCAAAGATGTAGGAAGATAATTGGAAGCCATGGAGGGGGCTTTACACCAACCTCGAAGTTGTAGGTAGTGAAACGGAAGCCATGGAGGGGGCTTTACACCAACCTTGAAGATGTGGGTAGGGAATTGGAAGCCATGGAGGGGGCCTTACACCAATCTTAAAAGGTTAAGAATAGGATAAGATGTTCTATAATAGGGAGCCTTACTTCAATCTTGAAGATGAAGGTAGAGAATTGGAAGCAATGGATGTGGATAGAGAATTGGAAGCCATGGAGGGGGCCTTACACCAATCTCAAAAGGTTGAGAATAGGTTGCGATGTTCCATAAAGGGAAGTCTTACTCCTATCTCAAAGATGTAGGTAGAGAATTGGAAGCCATGGAGGGGGCCTTACACGAGCTTTGAATGGTTGAGAATAGGATGTGATGTTCCAAAAAGGGGAGGCTTACTCGTATCTCAAAGATGTAGGTAGAGAATTAGAAGCCATGGAGGGGGCCTTACACCAATCTCAAAAGGTTGAGAATAGGATGCGATGTTCCATAAAGGGGAGCCTTACTGCTATTTCAAAGATGTAGGAATAAAAACAGAAGTCATGGAGGACACGTTACACCAATCTCAAAAAGTTGAGAATAGGATGTGATGTTCCATAAAAGGGAGCCTTACTCCTATCTCGACGATGTAAGTAGATAATTAGAAGCCATGGAGGGGGCCTTATACCATTCTCAAAAGATTGAGAATGGGATACACTATTCCATAAAGGGGAGCCTTACTCCTATCTCGAAAATGTAGTTAGAGAATTGGAAGCCATGGAGGGGGCCTTACACCAACCTCGAAGATGTAGGTGGAGAATCGGAAGCCATGGAGGGGGGCTTACACAAATCTCGAAGATGTAGGTAGAGAATTAGAAGCCATGGAGGGGGCCTTAAACCAACTTTGAAGATGTAGGTAGAGAATCGGAAGCCATGTAGGGGGCCTTACACCAATCTCAAAAGGTTGTGAAATGGAAAATAGAGTTTCAGTATTGGCCTCGAGGGCAGGAATGCAATGCAAAAAGTTTGAGGTGTTGAATTCGTAAATGTGTGTCATGTACAAAGGTTGACATTTGTGAAGAAGATGAGTAAAATTTTGTGAGGTTTTTTGTAGAATGTGAAGTTCCGCAAGGATATGAAGAGAATTGGTGCAAACAAGGATAGTCGTGCTGTGCGAGCAAAGAGCAAGAGACCTCGAAATTGAGAGAATCAACTCGACAGACTTATTTTCTTTTCTTATTGTTTTTATCATATTTAAGTATCAAAATATTTTTTCAAATTTTAAAATTTTTTGCCGATTGATTTTTTTTAAAAAGAGTAATTTATTTGAATTTTAGTATTATCAAGTTTTTATTGTTTTGTTCATTGTTCATTACAGTCCCGAACCAACGTATGGTTCTGTGGCTTTTATCCATCACACAAAAAGGGCAATTGAGCAAACATACAAAATCATGAAAGAGATTTCATTAAACTGCTCCAATAAGTGTTACAGATTGAGTCCAAGACAAAGCCTCAAAAAGTACAATTATTCTGACTGCATCAATGTACATCAAAAAATATCCCATGCTAAGTACATATCATAGGCTGAGCATGTCAAATATATATCATATATGTTGTGACGAATTACAGTAAAAATGAATCTTCTGAGTGTCAGGCTCTAGTGGCGCAAGCTCCTGATCAAGCTGACCTACTAAGCCATGCTCCAGGAGAAGAGTTCCTTTTGCATGTGCCTAGAGGTACAACTCTCTCATAGCTCGTACAACAGTAGTTCTTCCAACTCCGGGTCTGACCAGAATCCGTATGGCATTTTATTGTCATCCATTCTTTGAAAATTCATGGGCACCCTACGGTGTTGTACCCCTGGAATGCAGTGTTTGGCGATGTCTACTTCATTTCCTTTAAGAACCAACACTGAAGCTACGGGTAGCAGAATCTCCACGGATCCTTTGAATTCACCGGGGCCGACAAAATTTATCTCTTTTCCAAACAAAATATTGCACTTGCTCTGTTGACCTTACTTTTGGTTGAGGTTTAGTTTTTCCTCCTTAGTAGCCTAGGGTCTAGCCATAGGACTTTCCTGTTGACTATTCCTAAAAAACTAGAAAAGGAACCCTCATCATTAGAAATTTTACACTCCTCTGTGCTTAACTTGAAGTTCCACATATTGGTCCTAATCTCTAGCACTTAGTAGGTGGGTCACTATGGGGGAGCTCAAAGAGAGTTATCATAGGACAGTTTGGCCTTAGGGTTGACCTTGATTGTTGGTCTAGAGCTAGTTCACTCACTCTCACCCACAATCTGTTTCAAACCTAAACCTAAAATTTGTTAAATTTCATCCCTTGATCCTTTAGGAGACTCATGTAGATGGTCTTCTAGACCCTCTAGCTCTAGGCTGAGGTTTAGCTAGCACTAGTACATAAAGGATGCAAATGGAGATTCCAATGGTCCATGGCTCAAATCAGAGTGGTTGGCACCTCAATTTCACCAAAACACCCAACTTAACCTTTTTGTCCCCAAAACCAACTTGAACCCTTCAATTGAATTTAATTTGGCCCCAATCCTCCTCAATTTTAATTTTAAACCCAAATTTATCTTTTATAAGATCAATACAAACCAAATCCAAGCCTAATTGACCCATGCTTTGAGCTTAATTTCGACCCACATTCAAGACCCACAATTTAGCCATATCTCCAAATGTCACCAAATTGAATGCTCAAATCTCAAAACTGACACCCAATTTATGTTGAAAACTATTTATGACATTCCCTTAGACCATTTTGAACCATTAAATTAAACCTGACCCAAACCCAAGTCTAATCCAGCACCCCAAAATTATCTAGATGTCTAAATTCCTCAAATCGACCCTTCAAATCAATTCAAAATCACTCCAAATATTTTATAAACATCTCATGACAACCATCTACACCATCCTAATAAATTGAACTTGAACCAAAATTCTGATGGAAATTAAATTTGACGCGTTTTTGACCGATTAGCGATGAGGCTGTCAGGGCGACCCCGAAGGACAAAATAGACTGCGTCGGTGCATCTGGAATGTCGATTTTGCCTACAAATAATGTTCATTTCATGACGATGATGTGTCTGGGAGAAGATAATCAAAATTGAGCATATAATATAAAAATAATGTTATTATTATTATTATTATTATATAATATTTTCCCCTTTTCTCCCAGAAAAAAAAATCGAAATCCCTGAACCTAAGCTCTCCCTCACGCTTGCCCCTTCCATTCACTACCCTTTCACCTCTGTCACAAGCCAGGTTGCACCCGAATCTCCTCTGTCGCATGTAAGATCTTCTCCCCCATCATGACCCCTGGCGCATTTTCCCGTCGCCAACCTACGTGATCCCGTCTTCGAGCCCTAGCCTGCTCCTCTCTGCGGCATTTGTCACCATTTCTCCCGCCTCCCTTCACCAAGGTTCACCATAAGTAGGTTTAAGCGAGCTTTCTCCTCTCTTGGCTATATAAGCATCTCTTGAAGGGAGATTTAGGTGTGGCCAAAATTTTTGGAGAGAGGGGAGGTGTTGTCAAAATTCTGGGTGGTTCTTTCTTCTTGGTTGGCTTTTCCCTAGCTTGCTTGGTGTTCAACCTTCTCTGTTTCTCTTCAACAAAAAAAAGGGCAGGTGACTTCTTCCTCCCCTCTTTCATCCAAGCTTCCGGAAATACAATGTTAATTGTTTTCTCTCACGTTTGCAAAGATCTAAAATAAAGTTATGCATAAATTCTCTAATGGATTTATGAGATTTGTTGTGTTTCATGGCTGCTCGTATCTTTATTAGGAGATCAGCTTCTTTCCTTACCATACATCACTTATGATTTTCATATATATTAAAGATGGTTTAGCTGAAAGATAGAGCGTTTCGTGATTATTTATTGGTTTGATATTCCATTTGTTCACAATGCTTGATAAGGTGAATGAAATACGAGGAAACTTTCAGCATCATATATCTCATAAGAATCTTGTAAATCCTGGGTCTCTTCGGTTTCGATTATTGAGTGTTCTATTCATGCTAAGTTGAGACCCATCATTTCACTTTCTTTCTTGCAATTAAGTTCACTCGAATTATGGAGAAAATTCACTTCTCTTATTTTGAATGGCAAATTTTGGGTCTAATTGGGAAGTTTTATTTGTCACTTGTAAAGATTGGAAGGCCTCGGCGCCTTGCTTATTGAAAATTGGAAAGTTTTATTTGTCAATTTGCAAAGATTGAAGAGGCTTTAAAATTAGTTTGGGTAAGTAAGTTTGCTGTTTTGGCTCATTTTTTTGGAAGAATATTCAAGTGCTATTTTGAAAAGGCTTTAAATGCTACTTTAGTTATGTGTATCCATCTTTTTGGCTAGAGTTAAATGCTGTATTTGGTTTAACAAACTTGCTGATTTTGAGGATGCTTAGGTGTTGTTTGCAGCTATATTTAAGTTGACAGTTTTGAGATGGTTTATGCCATTACATCTCTTTGCATGATTGCTGATTTGGGTGGCATTCTGAAGCTTTAAGCTTGGACTTATGTATTCATATTGCAAGTTGTAATTTCTAATCGGCATCTTATACGAAAACTCCATATGCTATTTTGCTAGGTCACACACCATATGATTTTCATCTACTTGTATATTATTCAGAAATTTTCATGCTTTCTTAAAGCTAGACCCTAATATTTTTGGAGGTGTTCATTTTCTTGCTTTGGTTTGTTGGACCCAAAACATGAGTTTCAACTCAAAAGGAAGGTTAGATTCAAATTGATGGGATTTAGTCCTTTCAATGACGGTTACATCTAGTAACTTCTGCCTTATTTTACATACATACCACCCAATTCTTATATATTTACATATTTAACACCCAAACTTCAGGTTTTACATAAAAACCACACAAATCCTAAAATGTATGAGAATTAGGTGGTATGTTTGTAAATATTCTTTTCCTAGCAGTATTTGTTTGTTGTCCATAGCCTCTCCATTTCAGGAAGGATGTTTGAGGCTATTAAGAATTTGAAATACCTTCGATATTTGAATCTCACTTTAGATCTCACTCAGATGCCAAGATCTATAAACAGTTTTTATCATTTACGGTTCATAATCTATAAAATGTGGTTGGGGGACCTTGCTCTTATAATTTCTTGCCTGGCGATATGAATAATCTTTCCAATCTGCGTCACTTGGGATTGCCCGCAAATGCATTTTTTTTAGTATACCTGGAATTGGGAAATTAAGGTTACTTCAAGAAACTAAATGAGTTTAATGTTAAGTATGAGAGTGGTTTCAGGATTGAGGCGTTGGAACATATGAGTGAGTTGTGCAAATTAAAAAAATAAATCTTCTGGAAAACGTGAAGGAGGCTAGAGAGGCTTGCAATGCAAAATTATTTGAGAAGAGAGAACTCAATTTATTTTTGTATTGAGGCATGCTAAAATATTATGCTGAAAGTTGTAGGTTGGTTAACCTTTGTATATGTTTGAATTGGCCTGACTAAGGATGAGGTTGAGCCTGATCTTGTTGCACATGGATTTGGCATCCTTGCAAGTATAATACACATATCAATCGATTTATTTACTTAATTAGCACTTAAAAGTTTACATGGGCTTTCATGGTACTTTTGGTTTGATGTTTGTAGGCATGGATATATATGGCAACGACATATTCGTTTAAAGTTTTTTTGAGGATTTTGCATGAGGTCGTTAAAAATTTACGTGCTGAATATGTAAATGCATAAGAATTTAAGTTTTAAAAATGTAAATACATAGGAATTTAGTGCTTTTCTTGAAGGATTTAAAAATTTGAAAGTTTAAGTGTTTTATTTGAAAAAAAAAATTGGAAGTTTGGGCTTGCTCATTTGTAAAAGTTTGAAAGCTTCGGTGCTCATATTTTGCAAAATCTGAAAGGTGGAGGTTTTCCTTTTTTTTGTTTGTGAAAAATGTGAGATGTTTGGGGTATATGTTGGGCTCACTTTGCTTTCAAAAGAGAAGAGAGAAGAGAAAGAAAGGAAGATAGGAATCCCTTGTGATATTTGGGAAAAGTTTGGAAGTGGCTCGGAGGTCTCTAATTTATGCATTTGAGGCTGAATTGGCTAGCTTTAATTGGTGATACCTGGATCGCTCTTTTTAAGATTAATTTGTAGCTCTTTAGTTATGGAATCGAGGGCTTTTGGGCTACATTTGTGGGTTATATTTTTCGTCATTGCATAGGTTTGATCTTCTTGACGTTTCAACTTGCTTGAAATATAATTTGGAAAGGGTACCCTTCTTGAGTTGATTTGTTTGTGAAATTGGAGAAAATGATACTCTTATTGGGTTTAATGTTCTTATGGTTGCCTTCTTGTAAGAAAAACCAGAAGAACATAACATATTTTCAAGCCAGTTGTGGCGACACAAGAGGTAACAAAGCTTTACTCTTCCAACAGTTTGTTAGCAGCCTGTCAGGGATTGCTTTTGATTGGTATGTCTTTTGCCCAACGGATCACTTAATACATTCACTTAACTTGAACAATTATTTGTGAAAAAATTTGCTGGAGCTCAACACCATGTGTCTATTGGAGATCTCATGACGAAAAAGCAAAAGCCCAACTAGACTTTAGTGGATTACATCTTGAGGTGGAGAAACCTTAGCATGAATGTGAACCTCAACTATAGCAACATCATGCAATTGAGATCTTACTCAAAAGCATTCATGGGCCAGTAGCTTTCATTCTCAAGAGACTCACCATTAAATCCTTCAAGAAGCTACTCAGTAAAGTCAACAATCTTCAATAAGAAATAAAACATATGGATTCTCATGAGAAATTCAAGACAATCAGAATCCATATGTTTGATTTCTTCTGGAAATATTTCCTACTCTTTGACATCTATCACATGTTTTAATATATTCAATAACATCTCTAAAACTAGTAGACCAATAAAATTCACCTTGCAAAATTTTATATGTAGTTCTATTTATTTCAAAATGTCCTCTAAATTCAGAATCATGACATCTTTCAATTATCTATTGGGTTTTTTCATAAGGCACACACCTTCTAATAATTAAATCTTTACATTGTTTATATAAATATGAGTCATCCCAAAAATAGTCTTTCAAATCATAGATAAATTTCTTTAATTTTGGATTCTTGATATCAGATGGTAGAATGCCACTTACAATATAGTTTACTATATGAGCATACCACGGTACATCCATTTCATCAATACTAAATAAATGTTCATCAGGGAACTTTTCTAAAAGTTCATTTACAAAATTAGTTAATATTTCTATTTCTATTCTAGAAAAATGATCAACTATTTGATTACCATTTCTCTTTCAATCTACCACGGTAAAATCAAACTCTTGTAATAGAAATATCCATCTAATTAATCTTAGTTTAGCATCCTTCTTTTGCATCAAGTATTTAATAGCAGAACGATCTGTATGCACTATACATTTAGTTCCAATTAAATAAGATCTAAATTTATTAATGGCATAAACAATAGCTAATAACTCTCTTTCAGTAGTAGTATAATTAATTTGAGCATTATTTAAAGTTTTACTAGCATAATATATAACTTTAAAAATTTTGTCGTGCCTTTGTCCTAATACAGCCCCAATAGCATAATCACTAGCATCACACAATATTTCAAATGGTTTCTCTCAGTCAGGTGGTACTATTATAGGTGCAGTGATTAATTTTTTCCTTAATAAATTAAATGATGTTATGCATTCCTCATTAAAATCAAAATTTGTATCTTTTTATAAAAGTTGGCATAGGGGTTTAGTTATTTTTGAAAAAAAATTTATGTAGCACCTGTAAAGACCAGCATGTCCTAGAAAACTTCTCACCCCTTTAACATTATTAGGAGTTGGTAATTTTTCTATAACTTGGATTTTTGCATGATCTACTTCCATGCCTTTTTCAGAAATTTTATGCCTAAGAACAATACCTCCTGCAACCATAAATTGACATTTTTCCCAATTTAAGACTAGATTGATTTTTTCACATATCTCCATAACTTTTTCTAAATTGATAAGGCATAACTCCAACAAAGTCCCAAATACAAAAAAATCATCCATAAATACTTCTATTCCATGCTATACAAAATTGTTAAAAATTGACATCAGCCATATTTGAAATGTTGCAGGTGCATTGCACAGTCCAAAATACATTCTACGAAAAGAAAATGTTCCATATGGGCTTATAAACGTTATTTTCTCTTGATCCTATGAAGAAATTGGAATTTGGTGATATCTGGTATATCCATCTAAAAAACAATAGTATTTGTCCCAGCCAATCTATCCAACATTTGATCTAGAAAGGGCAAAGGAAAGTGATCTTTTCTGGTGGCTATATTTAGTTTTATATAGTCAATATAAATTTGTCAACCAGTCACTTATCCTATTGGTATTAATTCATTTTTCTCATTTTCTTCAATAGTCACTCCTTCTTTCTTTGGAACACAGTGAATTGGGCTCACCCAAGCACTACCTGAAATAGAATATATAATTCCAGCATCCAACCACTTTAAAATCTCTTTTTTAACAACTTCTTTCATTATTGGGTTAGATCTTCTCGGAGGATTTACTTTAGGTTCATATTGTTCATCTAATAAAATTCTGTGCATACATATTGAATGACTAATTCCTTTAATATCTACTAAATTCCATCCAAAAGCCTTTTTTTACTTTTTCAACATCTCTATCTACTTTTGTTCCTAAATTTTAGTTAACTCAGAAGATATAATAACATAAAATGTAGATGACTCTCCTAAAAATACATAATTTAAATGGGCAAGTAATATATTCAATTCAAGTTCAGGTGGTTTAATACTTGAAGGAATAAGACTTTTACTATCATTTTCCAGCAAGTCTAATGCTTCAAATTTGCCATGAATATAATCTAAATCTTCTTGTTTTACTTCATTTTCTGTATAAAAAATTTCTCCTTGCTTTAATTTATCTTTAAATTCATTCTTAAACTGCTCATTACTTAGATAATCAGCTATTTTTGAAACATTAATTATCTTTTATTATTCAGAATATTTCATAGCTTTTGCTATATTAAATTTCACTTCTTGATCATTAACTCTCATCATTAATTCTCTTTTTTGCACATCTATTACAACTCTCACTGTTGCGAGAAATGGTCTCCCTAAAATAATGGATATCTCTTTATCTTCTTCTATATCAAATACTATAAAGTCTACAGGAAAAATAAATTTATCCACTTTTACTAGCACATCTTCTATAACTCCTTTTGGATAAGTTATTAATCGATCAACTAACTGAAGAGTTACAGTAGTAGGAGAAAGTTCTCCCATGTCTAAACGTTTAAAAATTGATAAAGGCATAAGATTGATACTCGCTCCTAAATCACTTAAAGCTTTTCTATTAAACTTTTCTCCAATTGCACAAGGCATAGTTAAACTACCAGGACCTTTTAATTTTTCAAGAAGGTTTTTTTGAATAATAGCACTAGACTCTTCACTAAGTGCAACGGTCTCATGATCTGTAAACTTCCTTTTCTTGTTTAATACATCCTTCATAAATTTAACATAACTTAGCATTTGTTTCAAAGCTTCAACAAAAGGATATTTATCGTTAACTTCTTAAGGATTTCCAAAAATTTTGTAAATTGTTTATCTTTATTCTTCTATTCTAGTCTTTGAGAAAACATAGGTAATGGTTTTTCTACAGGGCTCTGTGTTTGTTCATTTTCGTATTGATCATTTTCCATTTCTTCCTTTTCTTCATCAACTTCAGTTTCTCTTTGGATCCTTGTTTCAACTTATTTTCCACTTCATAATTTAATAGCTTTAATTTGTTCTTTATTTTGATCTTTTGGATTAACTTTCACAGTACTTGGAAGAAATCCAGAAGGTCTATTACTAGGTGCAGTAGCAATATGTCCTAATTGATTTTCAATATTTCTAATAACAACCCTTGATTCTGTATTTGATTTCCCATATTCAACATTACTTCTTCCTTCATCAACTTCTTTTCCTTAACTTGTGGGTTAGAGTTAGAGTTAAATTCCAGAGGATAATAAGGTCAAAAATTAGGATTTCCTTGATTGTTCAAATTTCTGGATGGATTCACTGAATTATTATAATTATTCCAACTAAATTTAGGGTGATTTTTCCAATCAGGGTTAAAGTAGTTAGAATAAGGGTTATTATTTCAATTATTTATAGTGTTCAAAGTTTCATAAGATGACTGAATATCAATAATCTGTCCTAGTGAGTTCTCCTTTAATACTGGGGGTACTTGAGAATAATTCATTCCCATTTGATCAATCCTTTTAGAAATAACAACAATTTTGAGATGCCAAAATAGATATTGCATCATAATCATGAATACTAGCTACTCTCTTAGGATTTACCCTTTCAGGCGGCTATTGAAAATTATTAGTAGCCATTTCTTCAATTAAAGAATAAGCTTCATCAAAAGGTTTTGACATTAATGAACCACCCACAACAGCATCTATAATAGATCTCAGTGATCCTACTAGTCCATTGTAATATTTGAATTATTAACCAATCTGGTAAAGCATGATGTGGACATTTCCTAGGAAGATCTTTAAATCTTTCCCAGGCTTCATATATCGATACCCTTTCAAGCTAACAAAAAAAGGTAATATCATTTCTAAGCTTAGCGATTTTCGAGGGTGGAAAATATTTAGTCAAGAATTTTTGTGATAGTTCTCCCCAAGTTTTAATAGATCCAGGTGCTAACGAATTTAAGCAAGCCTTGGCTTTATTCCTTAATGAAAAAGGAAAAAGTGTAAGCCTAACAATATCATTAGACACTCCAACATATTTAAATGTATCACAAATATAAAGAAAACTAGCAAGATGTAAGTTAGAATCTTCAGTAGGTGATCCTTCAAACTGATTATTTTGTAGCATTGAGATAAGAACAGGTTTAAGCTCAAATGAATTAGCAGCAACATCAGGATTTTGAATCGTCAAGTGAAGCTCATATGCTTTCAGATTTGCATAATCTTTTAAAGGCCTTTGTCGATTTTCATTTATTGGATTATCTAAGTTGTTTGCCATTTCTTGTAAATTTTTAATTTCTCTTTGTTGTTTTTGAATTTTTCTAATAGTACGTTCTAATTCTAAATCGTAAAGTACTAAACCTTCAGATCTTATATTTTGCATAAATAAATAAAGTAAGCAAAGTAAAACACTTTAAAAAATATTTCTTTTTGGATTTTTGATTTTTTAATTTTTTTTATATATGTTTTTATAATATCATTTTTTTATGGTATATATATTATCTCTAAATTTACTAATTTATCAAAACTATTTAATTCAACAGTTACCTTTCCCACGCAACGACGCTGAAAACTTGATCTGTCCTTTTTGTTGTGATAGATTGTGTAAAATTTAATTAAATATAATCAATTAATATTTGGATTCTATGCAAGTCTACGTATCGTTATCAAGTAATAATGGACTTTCTATTTAAGCCCCAAGCATCAATCTTACGGAGAAGGTTTAAATTGAAAATGACAAATTTGCTAGCAAATTCAGAGAAAGTCAATTGAAATCACTATCACTAATTTCAATTGTTGAGATGTAACAAATTAAATTTCTAAACTATTATCAAATCAAATATGCAAAATTTAAAACAATAAATACTAATGTATTAATTATGTTTATGTAATGGAGATTCTTATGTGAAAAAGCATCATTCCCACTACAATGAGGCTATAGTAAAATGGGATGAGATACATGTTCATAGTATGTATTGTGTCAAATAGGAGCAATTTTAATTCTCTACCTTGATAAAGTGCATAGAAAATCATTGGCTAATGTCAGTGTTTAGTCTCTAAATCCGTGGCTAGGCTAGGAGGATACTGGCTCCCACTTCCCTTTACCTGTTGGCTAGCTCTCACTTCAGTTCTTATACACTAAGACTGAATTGAAAATTTTTGTCTGTCACCCTAAAGGTTCTCCAATTCTACACCCAACAAAGAATATTTTCTAATTTATTTGCACTTATTTCTATAAATGATGTTCTCCTTTATGGAATCAAATTTGATCCTTACTCTGTTGTAGAACTCATACTCCATCTCTCGGATCATATGTTTCACAATGCATTTTAACAATTCAATTGGCCAGATCAAAAAGTAAATTAAGTTAGGAGTTGAAAAATCATCAAAAATTATTTTACAATTTAATATTGGCACATTCATATTATCTCTTCATTTCACCATATCTCAGAGTAGTAAGAAAGATAGAGGGAACTACTCAGACTTCATGAGAAAAAAATAACAAAACATAAATTTTATATATAAAAGAAAGTTTATACAACACTGATAAACAAACAATACTTATCTAAAAACTCTTTCTTAAAGCAAATTATTTGTAGCCTTTCCTTAGAAATGCAGGAAGAAGATATCTCTCACTTTTCTCCTTCTTCAACACTCCTACAAAAAGTTTCACACTAAATCTCACTACAAAAACTTCAAACTATGAAAACAAAATCACTGATTGAGTTTAATATGGAAGTGGAATGGAATGATGTGGTGCGAAAAATGAAATTAGAGTAGTGAAAAACGTAGAAGTGCCCATTTTCTGATGAAATTCAGCCCCAAATAGAGCCCAAGATCGGTTCACCAAGAGCTGCCTCTAAAAACTCTTCAAAAAGTCATCCAAATACGTCAAACCTCCTAGAAATGAGGTTTGCACCGCCTTTGGCATCGTCAGTGCTGGTTTGGCGCTGTCGACGCTGAGTAAAAAATATCCTTGTTAACTTGTTTTGCATCGTCACTGCTCCCTTCGGTGTTTCCAGCATTGAGCATTTCTAAAAAAATGTCATTTTGACTCAAAATTTCATCCCTTTTGCTTTAAGCCCTAAAAATCAACAAGATGTAAGAAAACATCAAAATACCTTCCATTAAAGTGAAATATAATAAAAAATAGGTATAAAATATGGGTCTAAAAATGTATATATTTTTGGTGTATCAATGCACCACCCTTAGATTGGGTTAAGGCCTTCCGAACTTGCTCGACCATTTTCTTAAACTTCTTTTTTATGGGTCTAAAAATGTATATATTTTTGGTGTATCAATGCACCACCACCCTTAGATTGGGTTAAAGCCTTCCGAACTTGCTCGACCATTTTCTTAAATTTCTTTTATGGCAAGGCACTTGACGGAAAATCCTTCTTTTGTTGCTCATCTCTGTTTGCTGAGACATCTTTTCTTCTTTCATCTGTGATATTTATTATCTCTGGTTGGTTGACCTTTGGAGAGGCTAACTGTGGTACTTGAGATTATCCTTGAGCTGTGACCATGGCGGTCATGGCATCGACCATCTCTTCCATACTTTTCTCCAGTTGGCTGACTTGCTTATCTTTTAGGAAGACAACCCTACGCAGCTCATCTATGGAGTTTTCTTTGATGAGAGGTTGTCCCTTGCGCGTAGATACGACGACTCTGGTTTAAATGACATGGACATCCATGAAATCTTCCTTGAGGTAATCCTTAAAGTCAAAATCTTCATCATCGTCATCAATGAAAACTCCATATTCTTGGGCTAACTCAGAAATCTCAATCCTGAGCTTTTTGACCTTTTGTTCATTTATTGATTCTTAGATTGTCTTATAGTCTGGAGGACTCTGCTAGACCTCCTCCACTTGCTACTCCATCTTGCTAGCAATTGCTTTGACAATATAAAATATTTCAGAACCTGACTTCATTTTATGATCCTACCCTGCAGGCTCACTGGACTGTATCGGTACAACAATCCTGGGTATCCATACCCTTTTCTTTGACGGTGATGTCTTAAGACAGAGTGTATTACCAGAGACATTGGCATGTTGAGGAGAAGTATGCTCCCCATGTCGCAGATCAGATATAGTACTGAGCAATCTCTTCATCTTTTCGTTTGGAACTTTAGGTAGAATTCTTGGACCCAGACGTGACTTAACTGTTCAACCATCTGCAGTCCTAGTAACGGTAGAATTGGTGGTGACAATAGTGGTATCATCTCTACTTCCTAAGCAAAACCAGACATGAATAGAAGCATACTAAGCTTTAGTTGATTTATGAGATCATTTAGCAGGTTTAATGCCATTTAAGATTTTTTTCTTCATGCGAGGGGATACTGCATGCCCCACTTATTTAAGTAATTCACTAATTGAGCAACCTTCTTTGGCAGCTAGCCTCTTGAAAACTGAACCGACTCGGGTGATAGGAGTATACTTCTTTCTCTCCACACTATGTGGATGAGGTGACGACAAAGCAGCGGCGATCTTCCGGATACTCTCGTACGCATTGATATCCATTAAAGGGAGGAATCTACTTCCTCGCAGAAGTGGATAGGTCTCCAATAATCTTGACTCATTCTGGTGAGTATCTTCATCAACAGGTACTTCTTTAGGAGTCTGGGCTTTACTAGCCCTCTGAACCTTCCTGTTACGGTTTCTCCTTTGGGCTCAGGTTAGGGGGGCAGCCCTCAAAATTGATCTAATTTCAAACATAAGGGCGGGACAGCTAACCATTTGGTTGAGTCTTCAATGATCATAACTTCTTTTCCCTTAGCAGCAGCGAGAACAACAGGCTCAGTAAGTGGCATGAGGGTAGTAATCTTGACCTTGTTATAAGAAGGAAAGTCTAGAAGGTAGTTCAGGTTAAATTCAGCGGATGGCTCTTGAACTTTTGGAGCGGCAATTTTCGTCACGATGAACGGAGTTTTCCTGAGGATGACCTCGAGATCTTCAAATTCGGCTCCAAATTTGATGGTGGGAATGACATTGCAGGCATTGCGGCTCGTCGGTAGGTCACAAGAAAAAGTTAGCGTTGGGTACGCGATTGCAGTAGCTTAAAAAAAAAAGAAAGTTCTAGGGTTAGCTATTTGGCCAATACCTCGTAATCCCAGTGCGAGCACTAAAATTAATAGTGGTCGATCTGTAGACTGGGAAAGCTTTTATTTAGTTTGTGGGGATTATAAAATATTAGTAAAATTAGTTTAAAAGTAGAAAAATTTGATTAATAGAAGGAAATTTTAAAGAGTGCGTAGCACGACACAATCCGCTTTAATTTGCAAAATAGCAAATCAGACTTGAAAACGAGATGTGGAGTGTTTATGACCCAGTGCGGGACCAAATTATCAACGTACATTGCCCAGGTGGAACTAGTCCACCAACACACTTATTGGGGGTCAGAACTCCCATGAAGATTAAAAAGGTCCTTAATTGCCTCCTGAACATCTCTTATCAAAGGTGATTGAACAAACGATCCTGAAGTCTAAAGAGTTGACCGTACTTTCCCAAAACAGAAATGGGTAAAGCATACCAATAGAGGAAGGGTAATCTGGTTCATGAGGTACATGAACACATTACTGATATATGAAGATAATACTTCCTAATTTAAATGGAGAGAAAAGCTTGTCCCCAGCGGAGTCACCAAAAGCTGTCGACACTTTTTTTTGGTTGGAGGAGTTGCCCATTGGAAATTATCGGCCGCCGGAATCGAAATCCCGCCGCCCGCTTTGAAAGGATATTTTAATTTATATACATTTGTGTATATATATATATATATATATATAGTTTTAGAAAAATATGAAATCATACTGACCCCAGAATTTTTACAATTTAAATGAAAGAGCGCCATACCTCAAACCCTATATCTATTCCAAATGATAAACACAAGACTTGAGGATGAGACTCGATCAAATAAACTTAAAAATATATGACATCCATTTATTTTGCAAAATCATTTATTTGCCCACAAGTTTCCCTATTTAATACAAAGAATTAAATAGGGCTTATTTTAAGCTGGGTTTAGACAAGCTTCCTATAAGGGCAAGCCCTTATAGGTAATTACATCTTAAGTAACCGAAGTCACCTAAGAAAACTCTCGATAAAAATCAGGGAATATTATCTTTAAAGAGTTCAAAAGGATTAGGACTTTTCAATGAAATCAGACAAAGAGGTGTGAAATAGGAATGTCTCAAATTTGGACCATTTTATTGTATAATCTATAGGAGTAATAACTAGGGGATGTCATAGATCCGGAGGAGAACCTCAATAACTTTCCAGTCTATCTTATTGTTTAGCTTCGGTTTTGAGGAGAAATATTGAAATGTTTCATCCTAAAAAAATTATTAATTTAGGACTTACATTTATGTAAAACGGTCACATAAACAGCGTAGAAGATGTGAGGATTTAGGTCATGATGAACGACAACCTCAGAATCCTAAGAGGAGTTAGGGTTTAGATTGTACAACAAAGTTGTACAAAGGCCTAAAGATGAGGTGAGGATTTATGTTGCATATACAAACTACCTCAAAGTCCTATGGGTTGGTTGTTTAATTCTAAGGAAGGAAATTGGTTTAGCTGATGTAGACAGGTTTTGCTGTTGAAGATGGTCATGCTGCCCACAGTGCTAGCTCCAAGTTCCTCATCGAGGTAAGTTCAAGTTTTCTAGTGTCTCAAGTTATGGTGTCAAATAAGATGTCCCTATGGTTGTAGTTCTTTAAATGCATTGGGGCATGTTAAAGTTGGTTAAAGCGACACCGATTAGGATCCTACGGCTCCCTCATTCTGGCACCACTATTTTCTATTGTATTCACTTAGTCCAAATAAATTTACTAAACTCAACTTAATGAGTTCCATACTTTCATTTAGATGGTGAGAAGCCTCGTTAGCAACCGTAGGTTACCTCCTCTGAGGGATTCCCGATCATCCGATAGAGACTTCTTAATTTAGTTGCAATTTTTGTTTTGTGATGTTTGTGATTAAATTTTGAGTTCTTTTATATTTTAAATGTTGTGGCGGTGAATTTTAACTTGGTTCATTTTAGTTTCGGTTGACGACTATCCTAGCAGTTTTGGTTTTCATGTAGGGTGAAATCATTATTTAACATGCAGGTTTCTATTTTTTGTTCATACATGCAGGTGAGTAAGTACAGTACCATACTGAAAAGTAAATTATGGCAAATGAAAAAAAAATGCAGTTAAATAAATCACAATAAAAATGTACCTGGATGGTCTTCCCAAAATCTTCAATTAAATCTCAAAAAGCATTTTATGTAGAACGAGTAGATAAGGTTCCGGTGATCTACCAAATCCTAAATTTTATGTAGAACCGGGCTGGTATTTTCTCAGTCAGCAATTAGAAAGAATCACATGAGGTTGTATGAATGATAATGTAGTTCATATGATTAAGTGCAAATAAATAGGGAAATATTCATTGAAGGGTGTAGAGTTAGAGGACTTTAAAGTGATAGGTTAAAGTCCCGAACTTAGTTTATTATATTAGGATATGATACGAGATGTTAGCCCCCAGGTGGAGTGAATCAAGGGAACTCTAGAGTGAGAGCTATTATCTTCCCTGCCTAGCCGGTCTTCAAAACTATTCAAACTTTGAATTAGCCAATACTTTTTATAGCAACTCTAGTAAGGGTAAAGAATATTATTGCTCCTATTTGGCACAACAAAACTTGCATACTTCCATAACAAAACTCCTATACTAATTACTGATTCATGATAAGAAGAAAGATATTTTTTATATTAAGTGCTTTTCATCTACAAAACTCTAGTTTTCTTTTTAAGTTGTTACTATTTTGTCAAAATATCAAAAATACCAAAAATATGTGAATTTTTATTCCTGCAAATTATATTTAGTTTAGTTTAAGTAATTGTCTTTTTAAAATATAAAGTTTTCTAAAAGTGCATATTATATAAATTCACCGTGGGTTCAATATTCAAGTCATAATAAAAAAATCTTATATTACTTGATAACGATACATATACTTGTGTAGTATCCCAATATGTATAAATTAAATGTTAAATTCTTATTTTTCTTCAGGATCAAGTTTTTGGTTTTTTTACAAAGTAAGCAAATATAAGTAAAATATAATATGAATTATTGTTGTACTTTGCGTATTAGCAGTATCAAGGGATCAGTTTCCTCATAAAGCACACATCTTCTAATAATTAGATCCTTACATTGCTTATATAAATATGGGTCATCCCAAAAATAAAATTTTGAATCATATATAAATATCTGTAATTGCAGATTTTTGATATCAGGTAATACGATATCACTTACAATAAAATTAACTATATGAGCATACCACGGTACATTCATTTCATCAATACTATATAATTATTCATCAGGGAACTTTTCTAAATTGTCATTTACAAAATTAGTTAATATTTCTCGTTCTAATCTAGACAAATGATCAACTATTTGATTATCATTTCTCTTTCTATCAACTACGGTAAAATCAAACACTTGCAATAGAAGTATCCATCTGATTAATCTTGGTTTAGCATCCTTCTTTTGCAACAAGTATTTAATAGCAGAATGATTTGTATGTACTATACATTTAGTTTCAATTAAGTATGGTCTAAATTTATCAAAGGCATAAACAATAGCTAATAACTCTCTTTCAGTATTAGTTTAGTTAATTTGTTCATCATTTAGAGTTTTACAAGCATAACATATTACTTTAAAAACTTTGTTGTTCCTTTGTCCTAAAATAGTCCTAATGACATAATCACTAACATCACATATTATTTTAAATGGTTTTTCCTAGTGATTAATTTTTCTTTCAATAATTTGAATGCTTTTATGCATTCCTCATTAAAATCAAATTTTGTATCTTCTTCTAAAAGTTGGCATAATGACTTAGTTATTTTTGAAATTTTTTTTATGTAGCATCTGTAGAAACCACCATGTCTTAGAAAACTTCTTGCCCCTTTAAAATTAGTTGGAGGTGGTAATTTTTTAATTACTTAAATTTTTGCAGGAACTACTTCCATGCCATTTTCAAAAATTTTATGCCCAAGTGCAATACCTCCTACAACAATAAATTGACATTTTTCTCGATTTAGTACTAGGTTGATTCTTTCACATACTTCCAAAACATTTTCTAAATTATTTAAGCATTATTCAAATGAAGTTCCAAATACAGAAAAATCATCCATAAACACTTACATTCCATGTTCAATAAAATTGCTAAAAATTGACATCATACATTTTTGAAATGTTGCAGGTGCAATGCATAGTCCAAAAGGCATTCTACGGAAAGCAAACATTCTAAATGGGCTTGTAAATTTTTTTTTCTCTTGATCCTATAGAGCAATTTTAATTTAGTGATAACTAGTATATCCATCAAAAAAATAATAATATTTATTTACAGCCAATCTATCCAACATTTTGTCTAGAAAGTGTAAAGGAAAGTGATCTTTTCTGGTGGTCATATTTAATTTTCTATCATCAATACAAATTCGCCAACCAGTAACTTGTCTTATTGGAATTAGTTCATTTTTCTCATTTTCTTCAACGATCACTCCTCTTTTCTTGAGAACACAGTGAATTGGACTTACCCAAACATTGTTTGAAATATGATATATAGATTCAGCATCTAGCCATTTAAAAATTTTATTTTTAATTACTTCTTTCAATTAGGTTTAATCTTCTCTGATGACCAACTTTAAGTTCGTATTGTTCATCTATTAGAATTCTATGCATACAAATAGAGGGACTATTTCATTTAATATATGTTAAAGTCCATCCAAAAACCTTTTTATATCTTTTCAACATTTCTATTAATTTTAGTTCTTGAATTTCAGTTAACTCAGAAGATACAATAACAAGCAATGTAGATGAATCTCTTAAAAATACATATTTTAAATGGGTAGGTAATATCTTCAGTTCTAATTCAAGTGTTTTAATACTTGAAGGAATAAGATATTTATTATCATTTTCTAACAACTCTAGAGTTTCAAATTTGTTCTGAATATAATCAAAATCCTCTTCTTTTATCTCATCCTTATTTTCAAAAAGTTCTCCTTGCTTTAATTTGTCTCAAAACTCATTCTTAAATTGCTCATCCCTCAGATAATCAGTTATTTCCATCTTGAAACATTCATTATCTTTTTCTATTGCAGGATATTTCATAGGTTTTGCTATATTAAATGTTACTTTTTGATCATTAACTCTCACTATTAATTCTCCTTTTTTCACATCTATCATAGCTCTCCCTATTGCAAGAAATGGTCTCCCAAAAATAATAGGAATTTATTTATCTTCTTTCATATCCAATACTATAAAGTCTATAGGGAAAACAAATTTATCCACTTTTACTAATACATATTCTATAACTCTTTTTGGATAAGTTATTGATCGATCAATTAATTGAAGAGTACAGTAGTAGGAGAAATCTCTCTCAAATCTAAACGTTTAAAGATTAATAATGGCATAAGATTGATAATCGCTCCTAAATCACATAAAGCTTTTCCAAAAAACTTTTCACCAATAGCAATGGCATAATAAAGATATTTGGATCTTTTAATTTTTTAAGAAGCTTTTTTTGAATAATAGAACTACACTATTCACTTGGCATTTGTTTCAAAGCTTTTTCTGAATAATGAAACGGTCTCATGATCTGTAAACTTCCTTTTCTTGTTTACTATATCCTTCATAAGTTTCACATAACTTGGCATTTGTTTCAAAGCTTTAAAAAAAGAAATGTTTATTTTTAACTTCTTAAGGATTTCCAAAAATTTTGTAAATTGTTTATCTTTATTCTTCTGCTTCAATCGTTGAAGAAACGGAGGTAATAGTTTTTCTAAAGGATCTTGTGTTTGTTCATTTTGGTCACTTTCCATTTCTTCCTTCTCTTCATTAACCTCAATTTCTCTTTGGATCCTTGTTTCAACTTCCTTTTCACTTGGTAATTGAATAGCTTTAATTCGCTCCATATTTTAATCTGGATTAACTTCCATAGTACTCGGAAGAATTCTAGCAGGTCCGTTACTGAGTGCAGTAATAATTTGTCCTAATTGATTTTGAATATTTCTAATAGTAGCCCCTTGATTCTGTATTTGATTTCCCATGTTCAACGTTACTTCTTCAATTGTCAACTTCTTTTCCTTAACTTGTGGGTTAGGGTTAGAGTTAAATCCCGGAGGATAATAAGGTCAAAACTTAAGATTTCCTTGGTTGCACAAATTTTTGGAAAGATTCACCAAATTGTTATATTTATTCCAACTAAAATTAGGGTGATTCTTCCATCCAGGGTTATATTAATTAGAATAGGGATTCTTATTTTGATTATTTATAGCATTTAAAGTTTCATAAGATGATTGAGTATCAATTATCTGTCCTAGTGATTTTTCCTCTAACATTGGGGGTATTTGAGAGTAGTTCACTCCAATTTGATTAATCTTTTTTGAAAATGTAGTAATTTGAGATGTTATAATAGACATATCACATCAAAATCATGAATACTAGCTACTCTCTTTTAGAGGGCCATTGAAAATTGTTAGTAGCCATTTCTTCAATTAAGGAGTATGCTTCATCAAAAGGTTTGGACGTTAGTGATCCACCTGCAGCAGCATCTATAAAAGATCTAAGTGATACACTAAAAAGATATGCATTTTTAGACCCATATATTATACTCATTATTTGGTCATATTGCACTTTAATGAAAGGTATTTTTATGTTTTCTTGCAGGTTGTTGAATTTTAGGATTTGAAGCAAAAAAGAAGCAAAAAGGATGAAATTTGTAGCAAAAATGAAGAAGTTGAAAATTTTTTCAGTGCTGATGGTGCTAGAATGGGCGTCGATGGCGCCGTTAAACATAAAGCAGTTATTTATTAAATGAACACTGGCACCGACGACGCTTATGGCCGTTCAGGCCTTGTTTATAGAAGATTCAACAAATTTGGATGCTTTTTGAAAAGTTTTTAGATGCACCTATTGGAGAACCGACTCTAGGCTCTATGTGGAGCCAAAATTCATCAGAAAAACTCTTTCTCTAGGTCATTATTCACCACCTCTTCATTTCTCTTGGCCCTTTCTTGCTCATCTTCGCCACATCTCGCCTCCATACACTTTCTCCTTTTTCATTCCACTAACATTTAAGAGTCTATTAGTGATTTTTCTTTAAGAGTTTAGAGTTTTTGTTGCGAAATTAAGTGTGAATTCTTCTCTAAGAGTGTTGGAGAAGGCAAAAAATTGAGAGATCTTTTCTTCCTACATTTCTTAGAAGAACCTACAGGTGATTTACTTTGAGAAAGACTTTCAGATAAGTGTTGTTCGTTTATTAGTATTGTATGAACTTTTTTTTATATATGAAATTTGTGTTTTGTTGTATCTTTCTCATGAAATCTGAGTAGTTTACTTTATCTTTCTCCCTACTCTGAGATATGGTGAAATGAAGAGATAATATGGATGTTCCAAAATTAACATTTAAAATAAATTGAGATGATTTTTCAAATCTGAACTTAATTTACTATTCGATATGGACAATTGAATTTTTAAAACATGTTGTGAAACATTTGATACAGGAAATGGAGTATGAGTTCTACAACAGAGTGAGGATCACATTTGATTCCATGAAGGAGTTCATTCATTGAATTAAGTGCTAATTAATAAAGAAATGTACTTTGATGGGTGTAGAATTGGAGAATCTTTACGGTGACAGACTAAAATATCTAATTTGGTCTTAGTTTTTAAAAACTAATTCGAGAGTTAGCCTTCAGGTGAAGAGAAATGGGAGCTCTAGTGTGGGAGCCAGTATCCTCCTAGCCAAGGCACCAATTTAGGGACTAAACCTGGGATTGCCCAATGATTTTGTATAATACTGTATCAGGGTAGAGTATTGAAACTGCTCATATTTGGCACAATAAATATTTGAATCATTTATCTCATCTCATTTTACCAAACCTCATTGTAGTGGGAAATATGCTTTTTCACATAAGAAGTCTTCATCACATAAACATTGTTTAATAGTTTAGTAGTTACTATTTAAACTTTTTATTTCAATTTAGTTATTAGTTAAATAATTTATTTTTGATAATATCTTAACATTCAAAGATAGTGACAGTAATTTTGTTTTAGCTTTCTGTGAATTTTCTAGTAAATTTATCATTTCAAATTTAAACCTTTCCCATGGGATCAATTTGGGGCTTAAATAGAAAGTCCTTTATTACTTGATAACGATACGTATACTTGCATAGAATCTCAAAATTAATTACTTAAATTTCTTATTCATAAAATATTACATCAAGCTTTTGGCTCCGTTGCATAGCAGATTCAACTATATAATTTTCACACGACTATATTCTCGGGATCACGTTTTTGACGCCGTTGTTGGGGAAGGTAACGGTAAATTAAATAAATTTTATAAATTAGAAAAATAATAGATAATATAACTATTAAAAAAATTAAAAATAAAAAATCTAAAAATAAATACATTTTTATTTAAGAGTTTTTTTTATAAAATTTTATTTGCTTGTTATATTTGTTTATACGAAATCTTGGAACTGAAGATTTAGTACTTTACGATTCAAGATTAGAGTGTACTATTAGAAAAATTCAAAAATAACAAAAAGAAATTAAAAATTTAAATGAAATGGTGAATAACTTAAATAATTAAATAAACAAAAATCGACAAAGACCTTTAAAAGATTATGCAAATCCAACAGCAGATGAACTTCACTTGACTATTCAAAATCCTGATGTTGCTACTAATTCATTCGAGCTTAAACCTGCTATTATCCAAATGACACAAAATAATCAGTTTGGAGGAACACATACTAAAGATCGAAACTAACATCTTGCTAGTTTTCTTGAAATTGGTGCTACTTTTACATATGATGGAAAATCTAATGATGTTGTTAGGCTTAGACTTTTTTCTTTTTCATTACGGGATAAAGCCAAGGCTTGGTTAAATTCATTAGCATCTGGATCTATCAGAACTTGGAATAGCTAAATATTTTCCACCCTTGAAAACTGCTAAGCTTAGAAATGATATTACATCTTTTTGTTAGTTTGAAGGGGAATTGAAATATGAAGCTTGGGAAATATTTAAATATCTTCTGAGAAAATGTCCACACTATGCTTGTCGACACTATTTTTTGGTTGGAGAAGTTGCCTGTTGGAAGCTATCGGCCGCCAGAATCAAAATCTCGTCGCCCGCTTCGGAAGGATATTTTAATTTACATATATATATATATATATATATATACATATAAAATTT
>JXCR01114826.1:48318-61171 GCA_002079205.1 Phalaenopsis hybrid cultivar | reverse complement strand
ATATATATATATATATATATACATATATATATATATACATATATATATATATATATACATATATATATATAGGTTTATAAAAATATGAAATCTAACTAACCCCATATTTTTCACAGTTTAAATGAAAGAGCGCTATACCTCAAACCCTGTATCTATCCCGAAGGATAAACATAAGACTTGAGGATGAGGCTCAATCAAATAAACTAAAAATATATGACATCTGTTTGATCTGTGAAACCATTTATTTGCCGACAAGTTCCCCTATTTAGTACAAAGATTTAAATAGAGTTTATCTTAAGTTGGGTTTGGACAAGCTTCTTATAAGGGCAAGCCTCTATAGATAATTACATCTTAAATGACCAAAATCACTTAAGAAAATTCTTTATAAAAATCAAGAAATATTGTCTTTAAAGAGTACAAAAGGATTAGGACTTTTCAAAGAAAATAGATATAGGAGTGTGAAATGGGAATAGCTCAAATTTGGAACATTTTATTGTAGAATATAAAGGGGGAAGAACTAGGGGATGTCATAGATCCAGAAGAGAACCTCGGTGACTTCTCAGCCTTTCCTATTATTTGGCTTCAATTTTGAGGAGAAATATTTAAATGTTTAATCCAGTAATTTTTACTAATTTAGGACTTACATTTACGTGAAACAATCACACAAATAGCCTGGAAGATGTGAAGATTTAGGTCGTGACGAACGACAACCTCAGAATCTTAAGACGAGTCAGGGCTTATATTGTATGACAGAGCTGTACAAAGGCCTAAAGATGAGCTGAGGATTAATGTTGCATAAGAAAACTACCTTGAAGTCCTGTGGCTTGGTTGTTTAATTCTAAGGAAGGAAATTGGTTTTGCTACTGCAAACAGGTTTTCTTATTGAAGATGGTCATGCTGCCCACAGTGTCAGCTCGGAGCTCCTCGTCATTGCAGGTTCAAGTTTTCTAGTGTATCAAGTTATGTTGTCAAATCAAATGTCCATATGGTTGTAGTTCATTAAATGTTATGGGGCATGTTTTAAGTTCACTTAAAATTCAATCTAAGCCTACTCTTAGAGTTTTAATTGAATTTTAAAAAGTAGTAATTCAACAATTTAATTGAATTTCAATTATTGAATTACTATTAAATTCAACAATTGATTTATTATGATAAATTCAACAATTCAATTTTATTTAAAATTCCTCTTACCACAGAGAACTCCCAAAACCAATTTATTAAAACTTTTAGTTATATTATTATGATCATTTAGCTTAGAAAACAAAATTAGGTTATCAAATGAACTCCAAATGTTTTGAAATTTGTATGGGGAGTCCTATGAACTTTAAATTACAGAGAAGAATTAAAAACAAGTCATTTAGATATTTATTTTTCCCAAATTAGTTTCCTTTGTGTTTTAGGGTTTTGTGTAAATTAGATGTGTTCTTAATGACTTAGCCCATTACAAATTTCTCCTAGGGTTTTATGGTTATAGTAAACCTACGAAAGTTTTCTTGAATTTTTCTAAGCAACATGATAATTATTATAATTAATTTTCTAAATGAGATGCATAAACTTGAAAAATATAGATCTCTGTCTAGGGGTCTCCACTGATTTTGGAAAAATCAAGGAGTATCCTCCATGACAAGGAAACCAATATGCCAAAAATATCAAGCCATGGTGAAATACTTCAATGTATGGAAAATTAAGATACTTAAAATAGTATTTAATTAATTAAAAATAAAATTTACAATAAAAAAACTTCAAACCTTTCCACATTATTCTCCTCTGTTCACTGAGCGCTAAGATATTTTAATTTTATTTTTTTGATTTTTCTATGCAAAATTATGATTTATCAAAGTTATGGGCATTTTAATAAATAGAGAAATCCCTAATTTTCTATTTAAGTGACACGGCGCCGCGTCAACCTACGGCAGCTCCAAAGCTCCATGCGGCGTTCTCTAGTTTAGTGTCGTCTTCCACCTCAGCCCTGACTTGATTTACAGTTCATGAATGAAGGCGTTGTCCGGCTCGATCTTGTCCGTCCATCCAATACACGCTTGATCGAATGGCTCCCTGACATCGTCCCCGATAGCCAAAACCTATGACCATTAACCTTAAAACCTTAAGTTCTCACTCATTTTTCCACCGAACTTGTTTAAGTTTGATCCTGTGGACTCGTCTAAGTAAGACAAACATATCTATACGGTAAACATGCCATTAAATTGGATCTATGCAAGTTTAGAATCAAAAAATGCTCAGGATAGTGGGGAAATTTATACCTTTGCTCTACGAAGGAAAACTTCAATCAGAGGTGCTTGTCATGTTCGTGGAGGTCTAAGGAGGCTAGGGATAAAGCCTCTTGCTTTAGTGAAGTGCGTAGATCCAAATTCGATCAAGGCCGAATTTGGGCCCTGATCAAAGTCTAGAGTAGAGGCTCTCTGTAAGGGGGCTTTGATGGGGTAACTTCCTCTCTCAGTGTAGGGATGGTGTGGGTGAGTTTAATTTGATTTTTATGGAGTTTCAGAGAGTGTCCTATTTCTGCCTTAATTTTCAAGTTCAAAACTAGGGTTGCACGGGGGGAATTAGGGCAAGAGGACAGTGGAGCTAAGCTTCTTTATCCTATGGGGGGAGTTTGGAATCAATTGGACAAAGTTTTGTTAAGGTTAGTTTTGACCTCTCTTCTAGTCATGGGGGATGGCTGCTTAAATAGAGGAGCCATGGGGCTTTATTTGTGATATACAGTGGGTTAGCCCAACTGCTTAGGTGGAGGAAAGAAGGCCTCAAACATCCAATTGGATTGGGACAGCTTGGATGGGCTTAATTGGGTGTTTGACCATTTTTTACCCTCTCAAGTTGGTGTTATATGGTGACCCAGTTGGTGGATGGCCAAGATTCACTCACTTCTTAGCTCAGGGAGGTCAGGGGGTGTTTAATTATAATTTACTCCCATAAGCAAGCAATGATGGAAGAGATTTTGTGGTTAAGGCCTAAAAATGGGAATGAATCTCTTAATTTAGGGATCTATTGGTCCATAGCTTGTTTGGGTGGGCCAAAGGGGTTTATCCTAGTCAAGAGAGTGTGCTTAGTGGTTGTGGAGTCATCAATTTGGTGGCTTTAAGATGGCTAGGTTAATTTTGGTGCATGGGTTTAATTTGGATTCAAATGACCAAAGGTTGGGTTTGGGTTAGGCTAGCCATAATTTTGAGCCAAATTTATTGATCAACATTGTGTAGATGATTGTAATTAAGTTTTTTGATGAAGGATTTAAATGATTTAGAGTTCAATTGGGGGTTCAATATGAAGGATTTTGAGATTTTGGTCATTTTTGGCATGTTAGGCTAGACTTTGGGTTTTGGTTGGGCTAAGGTTGGGCTAACTCCGAAGTGATTGTTGATTATGGTCTGCGGTAATATCATGAAGAGTTTTCAACATAAATTGGGTGTCAACTTTTGGGTTAGGGCAATCAATTTGGTGAAATTTGGGGACATATCCAATTCAGCGCAAATTTGGGGATTTTTGAACTTTGGTTAAAATTGAATGCAATCGAGATTTCACCAAGGGAAATTGAAGGTTAAGTTTGATGTGTAGGATTGTTATGAAGAGTTTTCAACGTAAATTATGACAAATTGAGCAGGTTATGGGGTCCAATTTAGTGGGATTCAATCATAGAGCCAAAATTGGGGGCTTGACATAGATCAAAATTGGGCTCAAAGCATGGACCAATTAGGCTTGGATTTGGTTTAGCTTGGTCATATGAAAGGTGAATTTGAGTTTACGATTGAAATTGGTGGAAATCGGGACCAAACTGATGGACATTTGGGGTAAATTTGGAAAGTTGGACCTCTTAAGGCAATTTGGGGTTTAAAAATGGTCAAAATGGTCAATTTTGGTTCAATTGGAGGGTCCAAATTGGTTTTGGAGACATTTCTAGTGACTTTGGAGGTTTTGGGAAATTTTGGGGTGCCAAGGATATTTATGCAATTTTTATAATTTTGGTGGTATTTTGGTAAATTTGGCATTTTTGGGTGGTTTTGGGTGATTTGGGGTATCTTCAAATGGCTTGAAATGAATTTTGAACAAATTTGGATATTTTGGGTGAATCTGTGGATTTTGACCAATTTTGGGGTTCCAAGAGTATCTAAGTAATTTGGGGGATTTTGGGGCAAAAGAAAAGTTGGATAAGTTTGGTAGAATTGGGCTACCAACGACCATATATGAGCTATGGACCAATGGAAACCCCATTTGGGTCATTTATGTATTGGTCTTAGCTAAACCCCAGCACATGGCTAGTGGGTTGAGGGGACCAACTGCATGAGTCTCCTAAAAGATTAAGGGATCAAAGTCAATAATTTTGGGTTTAGGGTTGTGAGTGATTGTGGGTGAGAGTGAGTGTACAACCTCCAGACTAACACACAAAGTAACCCTAAGGTCAATCAGTCCTATAGGGACTCATCTTGATCTTCCTCATACTGACCCCACCTACTAAGTGCTAGAGGTTAGGACCAATATGTTAAACTTCAAGTTGAGCAAAAATGTGTGTAGAATTTCTAATGGCTAGGGTTTCTTTTTTAGTTTTCTAGGAATAGTCAACGGGAAAGTCAAATGGCTAGACCCTAGGCTACTATAGAGGAAAAACTAAACCTCAACGAAAAGTGTGGTCAACAAATGGACCCTCAATAGGTGTGGTGTGCTGGGCAAGCACATCCTCATATTGGCGTTGACCGACGAGATCAATAAAACCAATACAAACTCCTAGGTCAATAGACATAGAATGACGTGTAGAGTTGTGTGTGATATTTTTTTTAGCTAGGGAATTAGCAAGTGAATATCTGACCAACATCGAGGATTAAGAACTCTTCTTAGGGATTGAGTTCTCACATTTTAGGTTTTTATAGAGGATGGGACTCAGTATTTAGGTGATGACCTTAATGATTGAAAAAAGGATGCCATAGCGGGGGTCTTATTCATATCTCAAAAGGTGTGAGTATAGAATTGGACGCCATGGAGGGGGTCTTACACCAATCTCAAAGATGTAGGTAGAGAATAGGAAGTTATGGAGGGGGCCTTACACCAACCCTGAAGATGTAGGTAGAGAATCGGAAGCCATGGAGGTGGCCTTATACCAATCTCAAAAGGTTGAGAATTGGATGCGATGTTCCAAACAGGAAATTCTTACTCCTATCTCAAAGATGTAGTTAGAGAATTGGAAGCCATGGAGGAAGCCTTACATCAGCCTTGAAGATGTAGGTAGAGAATCAAAAGCCATGGAGGGGGCCTTACACCAATCTCAAAAGTTTGAGAATAGGATGAGATGTTCCATAAAAGGGAGCCTTACTCCTCTATCGAAGATGTAGGTAGAGAATCAGAAGACATTGAGGGGGCCTTACACCAATCTCAAAAGGTTGAGAGTAAGATGCGATGTTCCATAAAGGGGAGCCTTGCTCCTATCTCGAAGATGTAGTTAGAGAATTTAAAGCCATAGAGAGGGACTTAAACTAACCTCGAAGATGTAGGTAGAGAATCAGAAGCCATGAATGGGGCCATACACCAACCTCCAAGATGTGGGTAGAGAATTGGAAGCCATTAAGGGGGCCTTACACCAAACTTAAAAGGTTAAGAATAGGATGCGATGTTCCATAAAGGGGAGCCTTATTCCTATCTCGAAGATTTAGGTAGAGAATTGGAAGCCATGGAGGGGGCCTAATACCAACCTCGACGATGTAGGTAGAGATATGGAAGCCATGGAGGGGGCCTTACACCAACCTCAAAGATGTAGGTTGAGAATTGGAAGCCACGGAGGGGGCCTTGTACCAATCTCAAAAGGTTGAGAATAGGATGCAATGTTCCATAAAAGAGAGTCTTACTCCTATCTCGAAGATGTAGGTAGAGAATTGGAGGCCATGGAGGGGGCCTTACATCAACCTCAAAGATATAGGTAGAGAATCGGAAACCATGGTGGGGGCCTTACCCCTATCTCAAAAGATTAAGAATAGGATGCAATGTTCCGTAAAGGGGAGTCTTACTCCTATCTCGAAGATGTAGGTAGAGAATTGGAAGCGATAGAGAGGGCCATACAACAACCTCAAAGAGTTGAGAATAGGATGTGATGTTCCATAGAAGGGAGCCTTACTCCTATCTTGAAGATGTAGGTAGAGAATTAGAAGCCATAGAGGGGACCTTATAGCCTTACACCAACCTCAAAGATGTAGGTAGAGAATCAGAAGCCATGGAGGGGGCCTTACACCAACCTCGAAGATGTAGGTAAAGAATCAGAAGCCATGGAGAGGGTCTCACACCAATCTCAAAACGTTGTGAAAAGGAAAATATTGTTTTAGTATTGCCCTCAAGGGCAAGAATGTAGTGCAGAAAGTGTGGTGTTGAATTCTTAAATGCGTGTCATGTAAAAAGGTTGATATTAGTGAGAAAGTTGTTTACAATTTTGCGAGGTTTTATGCACAATGTGAATTTTTGCAAGGATATGAAGAAAATTGGTGCAAACAAAGATAGTCGTGTTGTGCGAGTGTTGACCTCATTCTTTTGTTGAGGTTTAGTTTGTCCCATTTAGTAGCCTAGGGTCTAGCCATAGGATTTTTCCTGTTGACTATTCCTAGAAGACTAGACTTGAAACCCTCTCCATTAGAAATTCTACCCTTCTCTTCTCAACTTGAAGTTCCACATATTGGTCTCAACCTCTAATAATAGGTGGGGTCACTGTGGGGGAAACTTAGGATGAGTCACCCTTAGGATTGCTGGACCTTAGGGTTGGCCTTGGGTGTTGGCTTGGAGCTAAGACACTCACTACACTCATCTACACCCCCATTCACTCACAACCCTGAGCTCAAATTTCTAACCTAGATCCCTTGATCATTTGGGATACTCATGTAGATGGTCCCCTAAATCTATTAGCCCTAGGGCTATGGTTTAGCTAAGACAACTATGTAAAAGACCCAAAATGAGGTTTCCAGTAGTCCATGGCTTATTTNTCCAACTCAAATGTCCATCAATTTGATCTCAATTGACCCCAATTCCCATCCTAAACTCAAATTCACTTTTTACATGACCAAACTAAACCAAATACAAGCTCTATTGGTCCATGATTTGAGCCAAATTTTGATTTGGGTCAAAGCCCCAATTTTGACCATATGACTTAATCTCACCAAATTGAACCCATAGCCTAGTCAATTGGCCTCAATTAATATTGAAAAATCTTTATAAAATTCCTATACATCAAAATAAACCATCAATTGACCTTGGTGGAGCCTCATATCCATTTGATTTTGGCCTAAATCCAAAATTCCCAAATTTAGCCCCAAATTGGCTAAGTCCCCAAATTTCACCCGATTGATTGCCTTAACCTCCAAATTGGCATCCAATTCAAATTGGAAACTCTTTATAAGGTCCCTATTTATAAGGTCCCTATTGACCATTTGCAACAATAAATTTGANAAATCAAGACATGGACCAAAGGTACCCAAAATTAAGGGATCTTATTTCCAAAAATGCACATGCTTAAGATATTTTTGCCAAATTCAAGTTCATTTGCATTAAATTGCTGTGATGGATTCCTCTGGGTTCTCTGAGCTCCAAGCCACCTCGCCCTGGCCGGCCGGCCAGCCTAGTGGCCGAAAAAGCCCAAAATCGAGAGCCAACCCAATGGCACCTCACCCAAATCAAACCTAGAGGATAGCTCATCCAAATCAAACTATGGAGCTCCTCTGCCCCTCCACCTAAGCACCACATTACACCTCCTAATTGGCCAAGACAGCCACCATAACCCCATTTTTATAAAAGGCCGCCTCCATGGCCATTGAACTTGGCCAAGACAGCCACCATAACCCCATTTTTATAAAAGGCCACCTCCATGGCCGTTGAACTAGGTGCTGAAAATTTCTTAGAGATACCTCTTCAAACTTCACATAAAGCTTCCCTAAGATCCCCTCATTGCATTCCAACCATCTTTCCTCACCCATCCCCCTTGCTGAAGCCCAATTTTGAGCTTGAAACCTGCATTCCAACCATTCTCCCTCACCCATTCCCATTGTCGGAGCTCAATTTTGAGCTTGAAACCCTAGCATTCTAACCACTTTCCCTCACCCATTCCCATTGCCGGAGCCCAATTTTGAGCTCGACCCTGCCGAAAACCATCTTTCCTCACCCATCCCCCTTGTCGGAGCCCAATTTTAAGCTTGAAACCTTACCGAAAACCAGGACAGAACCCAATACACCTCCACACTCCACCAAACTTCGAAGCAAGCACACCCCACCAAACTTCAATTGCTTGTGCCCACACCTTCACAAGAGTGAAAGAAGCCAGAGCCCTTTCAAATCCCCCTTCCACAGAGCCTCTACCATAGCTCTAGACCAACACTTGAAATCGAGCTTGGTTGAATTCACACCTATACTTCACACCAAGGCCAGGGACTCAATCCCTAGCCTCCTTGGACCCCAAAAAACATGCCCAGCATCTCTGATAGAAGTCTCTCTTCTCAGAGCAAAGGTATAAAACTCCTCCTCCTCCCGAGATTATTTTGATTCTCCATTTACATAAGCTTGATTTTATGGTACATTAGCCATATAAATTATGTTCGTCTCGCTTAGACGAGTCCATAGGATCAAACCCGAAGTGATTTGGTTGAGTCTAGGCCATTAGACGTCCATAGGATCAAACCCAAAGCGATTTGGTTGAGTCTAGGCCGAGATCTTAAGGTTTTAGTTTGGACGGGCACGCGATCACTCTATCGGGGACGATGACGAGGAGTCGTTCGATCAAGCGTGTATCAATCGGACGGGGGAGATCGAGTCAGACAGCGCTTTGAGACGTGTATAGCGAGTCAGTCAGCAAGCTACGTGGACGGTGGCATCCAACCAGAGCGCGACACACATGCTTTCGGAGCCGTCGTAGGATGAGGTGGCACGCGTGGTTTAAATAGAAAAATAGGGGTATTTTCTTTTTTATTTAATACCCTTAACTTCAAAAGTACATAACTTTGCATAGAAAAATCACAAAAATAAAATAAAAATACCCCCTTGCTCAGTGAATAGAGGAGAATAATGTGGAATAATTTTCAAGCCCATTTGATGCATAAATTATTTTCAATTAATTAAATACTATCTGGAATCATTTTATTCTCCATGCATATTGACACAGCACCTTGGCTTGAAATTATTACATATTGTAGCTTTTGTAAGGGGGAACATTCTATGATTTTTCCAAAGTCAGATGAGGTTTTTATGCAGAGATCTGTATTTTACAAGTTATTTCACATTATTTCCTTAAAATAATCATGGAAATTAGCATATTGATTATTAAATTCTAAAAAAATTTTGGATAGTCTACCATGACCGGAGAAACCTCTGAAAATAATTTCATGGGTCAAGTCATTTAAAGCATTCTTAAATTTTCCAAATATTGAATCACTAAGACAATTGATTTTGGAAAATATAAACATTTAAATGACTTGATTTTTGATCTCCATTGTGATTTATAATCCAGAGAACACCTCATAAAAGTTTCAAAATTATTTGAGTATATTTAAATTCTTAAATTAATTTTTTAAAGATAAATACCACTCTTAAAACTTAAATAAATTTTAAAAAATCAAAATATAACTCAAAAAATTATGAAACTTAGTTTTTTGAGTTCTATGTTATCAGGGGTGTTTTCTAAAAATAAAATTATATTTAAAATAAAAACTTGATTTTTAGCCTATTTTAAATATTTGAATAATTTATAAAATAAAATTATATTTAAAATAAAAACTTAATTTTTGGCCTATTTTAAATATTTAAATAATTAAAAAACTCATAAAATTCATAAAATAATAAAACTCATGGAAATGTTCTAAATTGTTTCCTAATCACCTAGGAACAATGAGAATATTTTTCCTGATTTTCTAAATAAAGATATTGATGTTTAAAGCTTAAAATAATTTTTAAAAGGCTAAAAAATGAGTTTTCACTAAAATATCTCCAATAAATCAAGGAAAAATCAGAAAAATATAAAATTATCTCCTCTAAGTTCTTTAATCTTTGGGAGATTTTTCAAAAATACAAAACTTAATTTTCAACACTTAAAATATTTTATTTTTATTAAATAACCCAGAATTTAAAATTATTTCAAATAAATCACAGAGAATTCAAAAAAATTGTAAAATTTAATCCAAAGGCTCCTTTGGTCTAGGTCTACCTACAGTAAAAATTTCAAGGGATTATAACACACCTTGGTCAATTTAGGGAATTTTCTTTGAAAAATCCTATTTTTGCATTAAAATAATTATATAAATTAAATTAAATTTTTAAAAATCACTAAAAATTTCAAGGGATTATAATTTACTTTGGTCAAGTTAGGAATTTTCTTTGAAAAATACTTTTGCATAAAAATAATTATATAAATTAAATTAAATTTTGAAAAATCACATTTTCTCCTCTGATATCTCAATTGACGCATGGATGAGGTAGGATAAAAAATTCAAAGTAATTTGAATTGAATTTGACAAATTATGATGTGTTAAAGCCTTAGGGGTAAATGTGTAATTTTAGAAATTTTGCCTTAATTAACATTTAGGCTTAATTCAAGGAGGGAAAATGGGTAACCTCTAATCTTAGTCAATTTATTTGATGTTTGAAACACGAAGAGATTAATTGGTAGAAACCAATTTCACTTTCCTAATTAGGATTAATAAATTTCTAAATCATTAAAAATTTGGAAGTTTATCAAAATTAAATGATCTTGGACTTAGGGGTATGACTTTTGAAGTCAATAATTAATCATGAATCATGACCACTTAAAACTTAACTCTAATTAAGACACTCACCTAGGTCTTAAGGGCTTAGTGGTGACTTAGGCTAAATTAAAAATTAATTAAACTGTCAAATAAAATCCAAATCATGAATCATGACCACTTAAAGTTTAACCCTTTTCAAAACTAAACACTCACCTAGGTCTTAAGGGCTTAGTGGTGACTTAGGCTAAATCAAAATTAACTAAATGACTCACCTAGGTCTTAAGGGCTTAGTGGTGACTTAGGCTAAATCAAAAATTGATTAAACAAGAATCCAAATCATGAATCACGAACACCTAAAGTTTAACCCTTTTCAAAATTAATTAAGACACTCACCTAGGTCTTAAGGGCTTAGTGGTGACTTAGGCCAAATCAAAATTGACTAAATGAGGATTAGGGCTAGGCGTTAAGGGGTTAGTGTGACTTAGGCCAAATCAAAATTGATTAAATGAGGATTAGAAAAATAAACATAATTATATCAATCATCCTTGAAACACCACTAAGCCCAATTAGGATTTAAACTTGGCTAAGTGTTCAAATTACACTAACTTTCCCCTTTAAGGGTCTTCACCCACATAATTTTCAAAATTAAATGATAAATGATAATTACCCCTTTCTTAGGGATAATTGAGACATCAATGTTCACTGAGCATTAAGGATATTTACAGGATGAACCATTAAGCAAAATGATAAGTTTAAATGGACTCGAGGCTTTTCACTAGTTGGTGAGGGAGAGGCATGGACCTGTTTCCCCCTCTTAACTTGTTGGATACCTCAGAGGCCTATTAAACTTAATATTCTTTGCTTAAAGAAATCATCCTTAATTAAACTTTTAAGGACTCACCATAATATGACGTAGGATTAGGAAAATTTTACCTTTCCTGCTCTTCATAAACTGCATTAACATGCATTTTAAGTTTCAGGTGGTGGAACGAGAAGACTCGCCAGGTACACTTTTACAGTTTTTTAGAGTTGTTTTTCTTATACTTTCATATTGTACTTTTATACATGCAAATTTGCATGCTAAACAACGATCTCACCCTGCATGAAAACTAAAATAATCAGGATAGCCACATACTCAAAACCAAAACTAAAATCAACCAAGATAAAATTCACCGCCACAACATTCAAAATATAAAAAAACTCAAAAATTAATCACAAATATCACACAAAAACTACAACTTCAATTAAATTAAGATGTCTCTATTGGATGATCGGGAATCCCTCGGAGGAGGTAACCTACGGTTGTTAACGAGGCTTCCCACGGTTTAAATGGAATTATGGAACTCATTAAGTTGGGTTTAGTAGGTTCATCTGGAATAAGTGAATCCAATAGAAAATAGTGATGTTGGAACGAGGGAAATGTAGGATCCTAACCGGTGACGCTCTAGTCAACTTTAATATGCTCTCATAAAATATAAAGAACTTCAACCATAGGGCCACCTGATTTAATATTATAACTTGACATACTAGATAACTCAAACTCGTAGCGGCAGGAGCTTGGAGCTAGCATGGTGGGCAGCACAACCATCTTCAACAGCAAAACCTATCTTCACCAGCTAAACCAATCTTCCTTCCTTAAACTTAAAAAACAAAGCCATAGGACTTCGAGGTTGTTTGCTTATGCAACGTAAATCCTCACATTATCTTTAAGCCTTTGCATAGCATTGCTATACAATATAAGCCCTAACTCGTTTTAGGATTCCGAGGTTGTCGTTTGTCATGACCTAAATCCTCATATCTTTCAGGCTATTTGTGTAATCATTTCACACAAATGTAAGCCCTAACTAATAAAATTGGCAGGATGAAATACCTAAATACTTCTCCTCAAAGTTGAAGCCAAACATTAGGATAGCTTGGGAAGTCACCGAGGTTCGCCTCTGGATCCATGACATCCCCTAGTTCTTCTTTCTTTGGATTCTACAATAAAATGTTCCAAATTTGAACCAATCCCCTTGCACACCTCTATGTCCGATTTTGTTGAAGAGTCCTACCCTTTGAAATTCCTTGAAGAAAATATTTCCTGATTTTTATCGAGAGTCTTCTTAAGTGACTTTGGTCATTTAGGATGTAATTAGCTATAGGGGCTT